>JASSUY010012639.1:0-15620 GCA_032466535.1 Forpus xanthops | reverse complement strand
TGAGGCACTGGAATGGGTTGCCCAGGGAAGTTGTGAATGCTCCATCACTGGCAGTGTTCAAGGCTGGGTTGGACACAGCCTTGTGTGGCATGGTTTACTGGGAGGTGCCCCTGTCTCTGGTAGGGAGATTGGAACTAGATGATCTTAAGGTTCTTTCCAACCCTAACTATTCTATGATCCTATGATTCTATTCTGTAGCATGGACAATTTAATTTAGTGGTAATTCTTTAAAGAGAAAAAGACCAAGGCAACAGTGAGACTTCCATTTACTCCAGCCATGAAGTACATTAACCTTAAAAACTCCTGAGCAGACCACAGGTTGTGGTATGGCTTCCTTTAAATCTGATGGTGGTTCTCCTTAAGAACTGATAGCAGAACAGTTCCATAAGAAGGAAAGCTGAATAGATTTGTTAGTGGCTGGTTTGGGTGTTTTTTTTTTTTTCTTTTATTTCTCAATAACTTTATTCCTATAGCATGCATAAAATCATAGCAGGAGTAATCTTTTCTCCAGCAAAACAGTTTTTCAATAGTTCTGTGGTGCTATAGCTATGCACAAACACAGGCATTCAGACAGAGTTGGTGGATTTATTCTTTCTGTTCCTGGTACCATAATTTCTTTCAGCATAAAGAGGCTAGCTTTCTTCTAAGAAGACTTCTTTATCACTCATATAACAAGTTAAGTTGATTTAATGAAGTGCTTAACCAAAAGGCCAGGTTAGGGCTTTGAGTAACCTGGTCTAGAGGAAGGTGTCTCTGTCTGTAGCAGGGAGGCTGGAACTAAACTATTGTTAAGGCTCTTTCCAACCCAAACCATTCTATAAATTATTCAGAAAGGCAAAAGAATTACATAGTGTATGGGGCCTACTCCTACATTAGCAGCAACTGCACCTCCAAAAAGGTCAGAGAACACTGTTGCAGAAAAGAGAAGGTGCATGCTAAACCATTTACTGAGAATACTCTCATTATTACAGATGTATTCAGTATTGATAAAGTCTCTCAAAGCCCTTTTTCTTTACCAATGACATAGTTGGAAAGACAGTTTAATAAACACAACAGAATTGTTGAGGCAAAAATTTGAAAACAAAATACATATTTTTAAAGAAAAATATAATTTCAGCACTTATTTGGCCCTTCTTATGTTGCCAGCTTGGAAAATTTTGCCCTTAGAGGTTTCTTCCATACACAGTGTTTGGCTTTCTACTGGAGCCAGCAAACATATGATGTATTTGTCATGTATAAGATTTAGAGGATGTAAAATTTTGGATCATTCTTCCCCTCCCCCTCCAACATCACAGGTCTGCCAGCCCTTCTTCGGCAAATATTTGTTTGGCATAATAAAAACTTCACAGAGGCCCAGCAAGTTTTCTGTGATTACTTTGGCCTTCTTTGGTACTGTGCATTTATACCTCATGCAGTCATGAACTTGAAATGTTACAGATAAGATTTAACCCCTTTTAGAAAGTCATGAAATTTTGGTCTTCTCTGTCACTTTGAACAGTGGCACATCAGAATACAGCTCAGAACTTCTTTCTTCTATAGGTTACTGAGCTCTAGCTAGTAAGTATTTGCCTATGAAACTGAGAGGTTGACTCCTCCTCCTGATGCATCCTGTGTTTCCTCACTTAACTGTTATCAAATTTACAGACCTGTGTTCTCCTGAAAACAGTTAAGAGTAGCCTTAGGATGTTGGAGACTCAAGCCATTAGAATTTATTGCCACAACATCACAGGATAGTAGAAAGAAATCAAAACCTTTGCTAAACCACACATGGACTAAAACCATGACGCAGTTATGAGCTGTAAGTAACTTGACCTTACTTTCCCTGAGGCTCATTTTCTACTGTGCGGAAACAGTTGTCCATCTGTTGGGAATTCAGTGAAAGATTAGGGCCAAAACATTCCACAGCCAAGACAGAAATTGTAATTCAATCCAACTCTTACATATCACGCAGTTAGCAACTGTTTCCTTGGCCTTTACAAGCAGGTGCAGCTAGAAAATGCAGAAAAATAGCATGAATGAAAAATGGAGAAAAGTGGGTTTTGGCAAATATTTTATACTCATGAGATCTAGTTTATTTTGATAAAATTAAATTTTAAGACCACATCTTTCCAAAAACGAATTGGTTCCTACAGAGGCAAGAGACCTAGAGGGATGTCCTTGAAAGCACAAGACATACGGATAGGGGTAAAGATACCATCTGTACACTACACGAGGCACTGTAAACATCTTTCAGTTTAATTATATATTTTACTGCAGATAAAAATATTATGTGGAATATTAAGCCTACTGAAACAGAAGAACAATTCTATTCTATACAATCATGTCTTTTACGTATTTTGTTCTGCTTTCTCCAGAAATGTTCATACAAACTATACTCCCCCAAAAAGTTAAATGCGTGTGTGTATACATATACATATATATACACATATATATATATATATATTAAGGCTTTGTCACAAGACTTTGCATCCTAGTTGTTTAAAATTCTGACTAATTTTATTGATCTTGGACAATCTTATCTGATGAGATGAGACTTCCACTTTTACCTTTCCACAGTGTTTGGACAGCAGACACAAACACAAGTACACAGAACAGTGAGCAGTGAATTACAAGAGACTACATTGCTGGTAAGGAAACTACTTAGGAGCGATTCATCTTCCTCCCTTCCAAATGTTCCACAGAAGGTTGGTAACTTGAAGCCCAGGAGCAATGCACACATCCTAAGGCTTTCAATAATTCAGTATCTAGCTCACAGGGAGACCTTACTTGGTCTATGGCAATTTTGTTTTCCCCTTACTCCCCAAGATTCATATAATTCATCCAGCCAGCAGCATATTATCGAACTACACAAGGATAAGAATGCTAGCAGTATCAACCAAATAGCCACTGCATATTTATTAACAGTGATGAAGTGTATTCATGAATAAAAACCTTGCTTCATTGGACTGAGTATGTTCCTCGAAACTAGGTCAAAATCTATTACACTGACACACAGCAGCAATTTTCTAAGGCTAGTAATGCCAATGCCTATCTTGATTTGTAAATCTCCAAACTTCTATGCATAACCAGGAATGAAGGCCAGTCTGTGAACTGCAGAGTTCTCAAGAATCAAGTGGCAGCAGTGATATATTTCAGCAGAAGAATGAAAAATTTAAGCTAATACATCTTTTGCCATTTTGACTTGTGCATGACAATATAGTATGTATATTGTCACCAAGAGCATAAGATAACAATTAGAACTAATGTTTTCATTAACTTTGGACCTCATTGCTCAAGGGGAAGAACATTTATTATAATCCAGTTACAAACGTATGTTTGTAAGTATGTACATGCAAACATAAAGTGAAAAAGGAAACTGTACTCCTGCTTACAGCCTAATAAGCGTGTCTCATCTCCCAGATTATTCTCTATTACTTTTTCAGTACTCCCCACCCCACAAGCTGCTTTCAGTATTTTGTTTCTCTCTTGTTGCTTCACCTTTCTATGACCTTTCTTCGTGACATCTATTGGATGAACACGAAGGACATCAGATATAAAGAGTGTCTGGGTAGCAGTCACTTCATGTTACATCTTAAGTTTAAGCACTTACTAATAAAATTGTATTTATATTCTGGAAAATACATTAAATAAGGGTAAGAAAAAAATTAGTTTGGACATTCTTCCAAACAACAGAGAAGTGGGATATAATTTGTCGATATAAGCTTCAAGTATAAACATAACTGGTACAAGCAGTTGGTGCCGAATTTAAGTTTTATTAACTATTCACCTGGAAAAAGACATACAGGGCAGAGCAAGAAGAGACACCTGCAAAGTGCTTAAGTCGTTTACTGGCCGACATACTTCAACGACTACATGTGTTCATTGCATTATTTCAGGGAAGGCTAGAAGACTAAGTATGTAAGTTGAAAAAAAGAATCAGAATCTATTACCTTAGGAAGTATACAATTATTAAGGACATTTTAATCAAGCAAAGGAAATGGAAGGTACGGATTTTTCTCTTTCAGGAACCAACTCTAGTACACCAACTCCAGTTCAGGTTGCTTATGCATTCATAAACTGAGTATCTTCATAAAAAGTGAAATGTTAATAGCTTTCAGATTTCCTGTGTTTAAGGGGATTCCAGTACATTTAAACAGTAATTCCATAAAGAATAAATTATATGCATTAGCTGACTTTATTGAACATACTTGATAGTATGATTGCGATAACTGACACCCACCTCTCCACCCCCCCCCCCTTTTGATGAAAGCTGATTTAGTATTGATTTCTCCCTAAAAGAACTTCCTGGTTTTAACAGTACACACACACATTGATTATTTCAAAACAAGTATTCATTAAGTCCATTTGTCTAAGATTTTAATAATATATGAGGGACCATATCAGCATGATTTAAAGTTCTTTGCATTGTCAATTGCATTCTGGCCATGCAAGATTCATATTTACATTCAACAGCAAGTATATTCTGTAAAGCTGCATAGATCTATCCACTTGCTACAGACAAAGCCTTATAACAGGACATAACCTTCGAAAAAAACGGCCAGTCTGCTTCTGTCCCTGACATTCCAGGTTGGAAAAACGATAATAAAGGAAATAAAAACAAACCACACAAAAATAAAAATAAAAAAAAATTAAAAATAATAATAAAAAAAGCCAAACAAACACCACAACTTAAAAGTTTGCTTTTACAAACTGACTGTTTACAAATAACATTGGACAGTTTCACAGGCAATGAGTTACCTTTCATATACAGGCTTGGGTGGGAACTTACTGAAGGACACAGTGGTTAATGCAATCCTAAATTCAGAGCCAAAAGCAACAGCCTTAGCTTTAAAGAATAAGAACCCAAACTCCCTCAGCACATACACATGCAGCAAACCTGAAACAACGCCGAATGCCATTGAAGCATATAGAAACACAGGTCTACTGTCTGTCACATGATGGTTTTGCTTAATATCTTTACTCATCAGTCTAACAAGAGACTTGTTTTATGCTGTGTTTCTGTATTCCACTCTCATAACACTTAAAACTACAAGCAAAGCCAGACTCGAGAAAAAAATATCTTCTCCAGGAGTTAGGTGCTCAACAGCTGAATGACCTACAGCTGAAATGATAGCTGTTAATTTACCTTTCTCCATTGTTGGACATAACACCAGTCTCTTTAAACTGATCAAATTCATTGTAACCAATTTTCAGCTCCTCACAGTCATAGCTGGAGCCGCACTAGCATGCTGCTGGGCACTGGAGTGTAGCATATAACTTGAGATTGTCAGATATTTACTGAACTTACATGAACAACTGGTCAAGCCATCAGTAACATTTCAATGAGACTAGGCCTTGAGTTTTTATTAAAAAACAATTTGGAAAAGTTTCTAAAAAAATTATGCACATTTAACACTATGCACTTTTAGTTACTGCCTAATAAATAATAAATGCCAAGTTCTGCTTTAATACACCTAACAAGTCTTCAGCATAACAAATAGGTTAGATGTTTAAGGAGAGTTTTTTTCTTTTTTTTGTGTTGGGTTCCCCCTGCCATGCAAACCAATGTCTGATTTATTCAAATACTCTTCTGTCCACTGTGACTATCAAAATCTTGCAATGAAATCCTAAAACACATTCAGTTTCTGCATGGTTTTCCCAACCTTTTTTTCTTTATACAGACAAAGATTACAGAAGCTGAAAAATTGAGGGAAACAAAAATAACTTACTTATTTACTCAGCATCTTGCTGAGAAAAATGGCCCAAAAGAATTACCTTCTAGATTACATTCTGCAAGTGCACACAGTTCTGACCAGGTCTATATCCTTACTGTGATAACAAATGTACAAGCATAGGCTTATACCCTGAATAGACAATAATCTGTTGTAACAGCAATATACAGCAAGTGGTCATAAACAAGCACAGAGAATGCAGAAGTAAGGACAAGTAAGTGAGCAAGTACAAGGAAGGACAACCATTGACTACCCGTGCTTGCATAAATGATCTGAAGTCTTTTTATAGTCCATTATGATTAGGCTATACTGGCAACTAATACACATCAAACACCCTCATGGAAGCAGCAGTTACCGTGTTAAGTTTTGCCTATGTTTGCAGAAGAGAAAAGAAAGACAAGGGAGAAGAGGTGGAATAAACCCCAAAATTTTACTATTAGTCAGGTTGTGGAGAAACACCTATTTTGGCAAAATTTCAGTTGCACTAGCACTATGTTGCTCATCAAGACCAGACGCTCTTACCTGTAGTATTAGATCTCCCTAAAAAGTTTTGGGGATAGCATAAACTAAGGGGGGGGGGGCAGATAACTTGATTCTGAGTAATGCATGTGCCCCCCTTGTAAAGGGACATGTATCATGGACATTACTCAGAGCTATCTTCAACAAGATGTGAGTTATTAAAAAAAGCCCTTTTTTTATATATATTTTTGAATTTTAAAATATGGGTGAACTACAAGAAAAATGGCTTAACATACTAACCCCATCATTAAAGATTATGCTTAACAGTGCATATCAGCAGAGACATACTTAGCACCTCCAGCCTTGACTTTGCTAAGCAGCAGTACAGCTGGAGGAGCTTTTAGAGCTCTGCCTTTGAAAAAGGGAGAGCAGACACACGAGATATTGCAGCTACCCACTGCAATTGCTTTTCATGAGCTGCCTCACTTCACATGAGAAAACAGACTCTTCAAAACCCTACATCTCTAATAGGGAGCAGAAATCTCACAGGTTAACAAGTGATTTACACTCTGCTCCAACTCCATGTTCAAGCTTGAGACTGGCAACCAAGAATATTCAGGTATGTACTACAGGATTAGTACTCCTGAATTTTAGGTCTTTTCCTTTATTTACAGATACCTGAAAATACCAGCATGGCATAATTCCACAAGACTGTAAACTTACAGTCAAGATTTATATAACTTTTCAACAGGTACAACTTTTCAACATTTATAAACCTTGTCTTGTTACAAGCTTTGCATGAAGCCCAAACACTTAAGAATCCCTTTACAAAACCACACAGGCAAGCCTGCCCTTCCTCTGACTTCTTCCACACAGACACAAGCTTTGTCAGCACTGGCAGCCATGCCTATCTGTGCATGCTGTGAATGACAGCTAGCAAGAGAGGAAAAGAAGTTTATTGTCTAGAAAATTAGGCCTTTTATTTGATGGATTAGTATTTTCATTTACAGTCAATCATTTGACAAGTTCACACACATCAGCTGTAGAACAGGGTTAATTAGACTAGCTTTGTGCACAAGCTGAACACACAAAATCTCTGCATACATCTCTAAATATAAACCAATCTATATTTTCAATCAAATTCTTAACATCTATTGCTCCTTCTTGCTTTATTTTTGGTATAAGTAATAAGCATAAGTAATACTCTACACATGCAACTGACAAGTTAACTCCTACACTATATGATTTAGTCTTCTAATAATAATTGTCTAAATCATAATTGTCAGCACCAAAACATACAGTAACAATGCCTTGTTAACTAATTGTTGTACTGGAGGGCTTTTTTTTTTCATTCTCCAGGTGACAGTGAAATCTCTGTCCAGTACAGTTAAAACATTATCTCTTAATAAAGACTAGTTCATGCTTTTAATTTTCCTGTGTTTAATATACTGCAAACAGCAATACTATGCACCGATAACAGACACATAAGTAATTCAAAGTACATTAAAAACACAGATGTGGATAATTATTCTTTACAAGTTCACTGATTACAGTAGATAGATTCATCTAATTACCAAAAGGAGGCCCATGGCAGAACAGAAAATAAATAACATGCCTCAAAAATTCTCTGCTTTCAATGTTCTGTGTAAAAGTTGAATAGTATAGAATGCTTCAACCCACATGCACTGGTATGTCCCAGCTTGCTTAGGAAAGAATTATTCTACCCAAAACTTACCTTTGGCACTCATTTCAGAAATGAAATGGAAACTCACTTGACTGATCTTGCAACAGGTGCCAGAGATTGAAACCCAGCTACTACATACTACTGCCTCGGTGAAAATGCTGTTAAAGATGACAAGATGCCCTCTTGTTCTTCAGCGAATGCAGGCCTACCTCACAGGTGTTTTGTGAGGACTTTTATTTTCCTTCCCCTAAACCAAGGGCACGCAATGTTTATTTTCAAATACATTTAACTAGGTTATTTACAGTAATGTAACTCCCATTTATGCAGTTACAAGTGAAACTAACATTGGGACACAAGGCAGGCAAAAAAGGAAGCAAGATCTGTACCCACATTTCACCAAGATGAAGCTAGTCAAACCACAAAATTAATGAAACAACACTATTTGATGAACATGGCTCCTATGGAAAAGCAGTAAGAGCTAAGATTCAAAGGATAAGCTTGGAAGAAAGTGTACATATGGGCTAAAAAAGTAAAGAACAGAGAATCTTAAGGTCTACCTTTTCCTCCTCAGTGGACAGACACCGAGGTCCCTTTCAGAATAGCTGGGTACATCTCAATTTTTCCTCCCTGTGAACAAGGAGCTGTCTAGCTTAATACCAACAAGTAAACAGACAGCGGGAATACAATAGCATAGCTTCCAGTAGCTTCCATGCAGCCTGAGGTCTAAGGATTACCCAGAACAAGGGGCCTATTTTTTTGTGTTGAGAGCCCTTCATAGTTCTCATTTTGATGATCTGATTTGTATTTTTATAACACATCCATATTTTGGCCATCTGCAATACTCTATGGCAAGAAGTTGTAACTGTTTCACTTGGAATAATCTGAAAAAGCACTCCCTTATTTCCCCACACCCCACACCCCCCCCCGGAAAATGCCTCTAAATCATGATCCAGCACCTATCTGTCTGCACTCTAAAATTTAATTCTAACATGACAACTTTGCTTTAGAACTCATTATTTTAACATTATTTTATTATTTTTGTAGTCCTCTATGTTAAATTCCTCCCACAGTCATCTTTCATTTCCAGCCTACTCCACAAAAAAGATACTTGCCAAGGTTTTTTTCCATTTTAGAGTTTCCTTACCCATAAGCATGTAATCCATATAAATCTGTAATTTCACTTACCAAACATTAAGCTTCCAGAACATAAAATTAATTGCATGAAATCTCTTAACTGGCTCAGCCCTTGGCCCAACATACACAAAGCCACTGCAAAAAGAAGTAAATGAACCCCTCTAAAGTGGACATACATCTTTATACTGATCATGTACAGGTTGCTGAGCATGAGGGCATAGTCCTCCCGTGTGCTTTATATCACATCATAGAATCATAGAATAGTTAGAGTTGGAAAGGATCTTAAGATCATCTAGTTCCAACCCCCCTGCCATGGGCAGGGATACCTCCCACAAATCAACCAGATTGGAAAAGACCTCTAAGATCATCAAGCCCAACTGTTACCCCAGCACTATCAAAGCCACTACTAAACCATGCCACTTAGGGCCCCGTCTACATGGTTTATGAACACTTCTAGGGATGGCAATTCCACCACTGCCCTGGGCACTGTTCCAATGCCTGAACACCCTTTTGGGGAAGATATTGTTCCTAATGTCCAGTTTAAACCTCCCCTGATGCAGCTGGAGGCTGTTTCCTCCTGTTCTGTCACTTGTTTCTTTGGAGAAGAGACCAGCCACCTCCTCTGTCCATCCTCCTTACTGGTGGTTGTAGAGAGCAAAAAGGTCCCTCCCTGAGCTTTCTCTTCTCCAGACTAAAACAACCCCAGTTCCCTCAGCTGCTCCTCAGCTGTGCTCTAGGATGCTGGAAGAGCCTTCAAGAGTGTCTCTTCAGGTAGCAAAAGCAAGGCTTTTGCATCCCTCCCCATTCTGCCTTGGCAGCCAGTCATTCTTGCATGAACCAGAGACCACAGATGACAGCTCAAATCACTTTGTGTGTCTGTCTCACATTTTTTAACCAGCAAGGTCACACTACAGGTCAGCCCCTTGAAGAGCTTAAGTTTTCCAGGAGAGGCACTTTAGAAGTTATAAAACATGGACAGGGCCTCACAACTTTTTCAGCTCTGTGTACATTCACACAAACCACTGCCACAGGTACAGCTCACACAGTCATCCCCTGTCCCTTCAGCTAACACCTCATCTTCTAGGCATATCTGCACTATCAGATCAGATAGGCTCCTGTGTCCTGGTTCCTAGTTTGTTCACTCTGCATGGCTTGACATCAGTACACCACAGGGAACTATTTTGGAATGAACCTCCCAGTTCATTCCAGGAAGAAACCTAGGTACATTTTTGGAGATAATTCATGGCAAGGAGCACAACTGATATTCATGATGGGTTGCACCGCTTTTTGCTTTGTCAGTAGGCTTTGCACTTGCAGTCACCCCCACATGCCTCCATTGTACATCTCAGGACATGTGACATTTAACGTTCTGAACTACTGTGAAGTCCTTATTGTTGCTTGTCGAGGGTTCAGCAGCAGCAGTTGTTTTTCTCCTTCAAGTAGTAGCTGGTGTAGCACTGTGTTTTTTGATTTTCGGCTTGGGAACAGTGCTGATAACACCAGTGTTTATAGTTACGGCTTATGAATGTTTAGGCTGGCCAAGGACTTTCTGAGTTTCATGCTCTGCCAGCGAGGAGGGGAGCCGGGAGGAAGCAGAGACAGGGTACCTGACCCAAACTGACCAAAGAGGTATTCCTCACACACGTCATGCTCAGGATGTAGAGATGGAGAGCAGAGACCCGGAAGGTGGAGGGGAGTGGGGTGCATGGCATGTTCAGACTTGGTATGAGGTGATAGGGGGGAGGCACTGCTTGGTCGGGCTGGGTAGAAATTAGTTGATGAGCTCTTGTATTCTTTCCTTGTATTTTCCTTGTCATTATTATTACTGGTAGTAGCAGTAGTGATCTGTGTTATACCTTAGTTACTAAACTGTTCTTATCTCAACCTGTGGGAGTTGCATTCTTTTGATTCTCCTCCCTATCCCCCCAGGACTGGGCAAGAAAGAGAGGGGAGTGAGTGAGAGAGCAAAACCGCTTGGTGTGAGGGCCTTAAACCACAACACTGCTCTTCATTTACAGAGAAGACCTGGGCCTCACACCATGCGATTCAACCACTCCAATCTGTTCTAGAACCTTGAGTTGGGGGACACGGGATATTTAGCATCACATGGTCTTATCAGAGATCCCTCCCTAAAGAGAATGCATTTAGCCATAGAGGTGCCGACTCTGTTGTCTCCTTTTGACTGCCCTTTGGTTACACCAGGAAATATGAGAGCACAATATGTGATATTCAATAAGGTTAGCTTTCTCTGCAGCAGTGGGGAGAATCTATGTGCATCCCCTAGTGGTGTCACTCTTTCCTGTTGCCAACCTGAAAAAACTTCAGATCATACTGAGTAATTTGAGCTCTGCAGGTCTTCTTGTGGAGTAGTGACCAACAGCAACTAACCAACAATGACCTCAGTGGGAAGTACTTAAATAAGACATGCAAGCTCTGAAGTGTAATATGCTATCCTAATTTTGTTGTCTAAAAGAAAAAAAAATAATCAGCCTACAGAATGTGAAAGTGAAACAGTGCAGTCAAGAGTATGGATCTTAAATAAATTGTGTCAAAGTGTAAAGCACATCCCTATTTCCATGCTTTCATTACTAGAATATTCTTTCTTGTTCAGCCTGCAGTTGAGACCTGAAGTTAGAGGAGCAATGGGCTGCACCACAGCTGATTCACGACAGCAGCAAGAGCTTGAATAGCTTCCTTTACTAGATAACAACAGCAGTCCAATGCTAAAACTCATCTGATGTTGGAACCTGGATATTTTCCCTCTTACAAGAGTGATAAGGTACTTTCTGCCAGTGAGATCTGGAACCAGAATTGGATCAAAAGTGAACTTTAAGTCCCAAAGTTAATTTTGGAATTCAGGTATCTTTGTGTAGCACATTCAAGCCATGGAGAGCATCATCTATTTGTTTTACATGACCTGATAATGCTCTGATTTGCAACAGCCCAGATGCTGATGGGATCCACATTGTAGATATACATATGCATATACATTTTGCATTAGTAGACTTCTACCCTAATCAGCATGGGAGAATAAAAGGAGGGAGGCTGTTAATGCCATTTGTGTTCATGGGAGTCCTCTGCCTGTCTTCATAGATCTCTGTGCCAGCCATGTATATATTTATATCTGCGGTACGTATACACATTTGTGTATGTGTGCCTACCAAGAATAACACGCTCAGCCTCCCTACCAGTTGGACCTGACTGCAAGGAGCTTCAGCAAAATAGAAATAATACTAACAATACTACTAATAATATTATAATAATATAATAATAGGGAAAACCAGAAAAGAATACATGAGAATTCAGAAAACACAAGTGATGCTCACCACCTGCTGACCAAAACCCGCTCGACCGGGCCAACTCCCCCCAGTTTATATACAAGGCATGACATGCTGTGATATGGAATACCCCTTTGACTAATTTGGATCAGCTCTCTTGTCTATGCTCCCTCCCAGCTTCCTGTGCCCCTCCTCACTGGCAGAACATCGAAGACTGAGAAGTCCTTGATCAGGGTAAGTGCTACTGAGCAACAGCTAAAACATGGGTGTGTTATCAGCATTATTCTCAGACAAAAGCCAAAACACAGCACTGCACCAGCTACTAAGAAGAAAAATAACTATTACAGCTGAAACCAGGACACCCTTATCACCTCAGTGACATCGGCCACTACATGGTTTCCCCATGCTACTGTGAATGCCAGATGCATATTCATGATAACCCTGGATGACACCACTTTGTTGAAGCCTTTTGACCCTTGTTGAAGCTGCATAGGAGAAAATAAAAACTGCAGTTCCTGAGCGAAAACAAGAATGAGGCCTGACACATAGCTCAGGATTCTCCTTCACAGAGGGGAATGAGGCTCTCTGACCGCTGTCCAATGCAGTGCTGGAACAGAGATGATGCTGCAATGTAGTTTTCCGCTGGATCTCTTAACCAACAGTGCCAAACCACCTTTACAAGACGTTCAATAATAGTTTTCTTTAATACAGGGATGGTGACCCAGTGATTACAGAGCAGTCACACACAGCTCTTCAAATGACGCCCTGGGACTGCCAGGAATAGGCAGGGACAGTCATGGGTGTGGTAAGAGGAGCAAGAGCAACCAGGAAGCAAAGAGACATGAAATGCAAAGACCTCTGCTAGCCAATCCAACATGAAAACCCAGAGGTGCTGCTAGCACTTACAATACACCTCTCTACATTAGTGGGCAAGCAGTGTGTCACACTCAGTATGAAAATGCAGTGGGCTCAGAACTGTGCCACCACTGCACTATGTGGAGGCTGCCTTTTGCTTTTGGCTCTTAAAGGACAAATGCTACAGTTTGGCAGTAATGCACTGCTGTCTGCTACAGCTTATTTTCTGAATTCAGCAGAAACAATTTCCCATGTTTCTCCTACCTTTCAATTCAATTTTAGATACTCTTCAAGATCCACTTATGGCTCAAACTACTTTGTCACCTATTGCACACTTCAGGGAGATGAGGCATAATGCACAGGTGGGCAGCAGCCTGTCATTACAGAGGTTATGCTCAGGACAGCAGCAGTCAGTGGTGAAGTATTATTATTCAATTTTCTGTAATCAATTGCTAAACACCATTGGCCAGACTAGAGTTATAAAGGGAGTGTGTAAAACTTCTACTGTCTCTTCTCTAGATCTTCAATTACTTCAGATATGCTCTGTTTTGGAGCCTGTATTGAGAGACCTAGGTTGTTCTAGATTGTGGTGGTGAGGGGGCAGCCTGCAAAAACCTCACACGAGGGCCTTCTGCCTCTCTGCATCCAAAACTCCACACCCCATCATTGTTTCAATATGACTGCTTGCCTGCCAGTATGTCAAATCCTAATATATTTTCCTTGTGAGGGTTTAGAGCCAGTTTCATAGGGATCATCCTCTTCCCTCCCCCCCCCCCCGTAGAAAGAGTTAAGTTTGAAGTAAGAGGAATTTTTTTTTGCAACACCAGCTACCCCCACTATATTTACAGCTTTACTTCATGGTTCAATTCCTAACTTCTACATTTGCTGTTTATTGAAAGCATTAATTTTGGCCCCGTGTCAATTAAAAATTCCAGACTTTGGCCCCATGGGGATATGTCCATAGGGCTCCTTATCCAAGGACCACCGGCAGGTATTCACCTTTCCGAAGGGGAAGCCGAGCCCCAAATCGCTGCTTCCAGTTTTTAACTACTTTGGGTCCTCCCACAAAGCTGCGACAAGGTTAATAACATCGTCGGGGGAGGGTGTGGGTGTGTGTGTGTGTGTGTGTGGCGAGCTGGGGGGGAAAGGGAGGGCGGTCTCGTTTGTGCGTGCCTGGCCTCTGAACCGTTCCTCGAGCAGCGCCGGGATGTGACCTGTGGGCTGTCCGCGCAGCCCCGCTCGCGATACCCATCGCAGGAACGCTTTTCGACGAAGGTCACTTTTGTCATAAACGGGAGGCCGACCCACTCTGTCCCGGGGCGGCCCCAGATCCCAGCGGGGTTCCTATCGGACGCTCCCGCCAGCACCGCCCCTCCAGCCGGCCCAGCCCACGTCGCGGCACGGAGTAACTAATTGTGTGATGTTTCCTCTCGCGTACGGAGCTCACGGGGGTTCTCAATGGCTGCTAGAATTCTCTCTCTTAGATACTGAAAGAGCATTTCCAGAACGCCTGGTGATCCTTCACGGAAGGGCCTGAGGTGGCTGGCACTTCCGGAGCGGCAGTCGGTGTTCCGTACAGCTGTCTCAAACATAATTTAGGGACAAGCAGCCGTCTGTACTCCTCGCGATAGCTCTGACAGTCCTTTTGTTTTCACAGTGAGAGGCTGTCCTCTCTCCTTAAGGTCCAGCTCTGACAGCCCTTTCATTTTCAGAGTGACAGAGTCTCCTCTGTCCTCGAGGTCCAGTACGTCCCTGGCCAAATAAGCCCTCGTGAGGTTAATGACAGATTGCCCATGAATCTGTTGCTCAAAAACTTCCCACATGTTCATTGTCTTTCTCTCTTCAATTCCTTTTTCACACAGTCCATCTCTGACTTCTTCTCCAAATCACCTGTCCAAATAGCTCTGTGCCTTTACCAGGCACGTACCCAAGATGCTGCATGTGCCCTCTTTGCCACCTCCATCATATACACAGCAATGCTGGATTCTCTCCTGGACCACCTCTGGGTCAATATTCTGCTGACAGGCAGGATACTCAACAAAACATCCACACACTAGCTGTATAACAAGCGCACTAAAGCAAACAAGCACACTAACACAAACTGGGTGTAGATATAGTAAGTAAGTATAAAAGTAGCAAATAAAGCTTGTGTTTATTTTTATCCCTTCCCTTTTTAGTTTTACATTCTCTCCCCTTGTTATTTCCCCTAACATTATTATTATTGGTTGTAGCAGCAGTGGTTTTTGCTACACCTTAGTTACTGGACCCTTCTCACCTCAACCCATGGGACTTACATTCTTTCAATTCTCCTCCCCATTTCTCCAGGAGCAGGGGGAGAAGGCGGACAGTGAGTGAGTGGCTGAGGGGCTCTGAGTTACACACTGGGCTTGAACTATGGCAATCTTTTTTGGTGTCCAGTGTGAGGCACTGTCATGGGTTCAGCAGCAGCAGTCATTTTTCTTTAAGCAGTAGCTGGTGTAGCACTGTGTTTTGGATTTT
>JASSUY010012636.1:0-37528 GCA_032466535.1 Forpus xanthops | reverse complement strand
TCACAGGGAAGAGCTTCTGCCTTAGATCTAACCTGAACTTGCCCTGTTTCACTTTGAACCCATCACCCCTTGTCCTACCGCTGCAGTCCCTGATGAAGAGTCCCTCTCCAGCATCCTTGTAGGCATCCTTCAGATACTGCAAGGCCGCCCTGAGGTCTCCACACAGCTTCTGTTCTCCAGCTTTATACAGCAGCTTTAGAGCCCAAATTGGCTTTAATATTATGGCTGCCGGATGGAAGTACCCTCCAGCTGAATGTGCTACTTCCCTGTGGTGCAAGACATTTGGATGCAACTGAATTGTAATTACCTGAGCTAACTTTGCAACAGCAGTGCCTTACCTGTGTTAGATTCAGTGCCTGTGCAGTATTCCTCTTGCATGGGTATGCTATCCTGTGGGATTTGTTACTCAGTACCTGCTGGCTCTCTTGGAAATGATGCAGGCTTGTCCTAGGTTAGGTAGTTGAGAATATACAGCTTCTGGCCATAATAAAGAGAAGGTGATGCTCCCTCTGCTGCTTCAGTTTCCTGGCTGTGTCATGCAGTGTGTTTGTGTGATACTCAATGCTGGCTAGTGATGAAAAAGCAATGAACTGGAAGGCAAGGGTATGACAAAAATGAATGGTATGGTATAACAGAAACTGGTTGCAACGCATAAGACACCAATATGGAGCAGTTATGCTTGAAAATGCTGAACAGATGGCATAGGACAATGCAAAGATTGTTTAGCATTACCCTGAGGTATAGTGAAACATTGTCAGGTGTGGGAACGGAGTGAGAGTTTTCCAAAGAGGTCTTCTGGGACTGCTCCCACACCCCAGCGTGTTGGCGAGCCTTGGGAGACAAACTGAAACTAATAGTTGAGCAGGTGAGACCAACAGGATCCGCACCCCGTTGTTAAAATGAGCCTAATAATACCGAGTGGGACAGTGCTGTGTATCCGACAGCTATGTTTGTTGCCCTTACAAGTGATTTATTTTATGCAGCCATTGGAAAAGATAATTTATGAGTAGTGATTAATGTGTTAGGCAGAAACACTGCAGCTCTTCTTTCAAATGCCAGTGTCCATACACAGGAGAAATTCCAAGGAGCTGTGAAGCTCTGGCAGCCACTTTAGAGCGCTTGAAATGAAGGTGCTTACTACGTTTAAACCAAACTTGAACAAAATAGATTTAAATGAAGGAAAAAAAGCTAACCAGTCTACTGACCTTTTAAAAACTTTTGGTATTATAACTGCTGAGTTGCACAAGTGTTATAAAATTACCCTTATTTTTAAGGCTAATTCTTATATCACATTAAAATGGTTGAAGCACTATCTCTTTCTTGACTTCTGTCTGAGAGTATAAGACAAAAGCATGGGTTTTCTGAGGAAACAGTTTTCAGGAGCTGTTTGTTTCTGCTGTCAGCTTCCCTAGCTCTCCCCCTCTCTTCAGGAAGCATCTCAAGTCTCTTTTCTCTTTTTCAGGCTTGCTTCGTAAGCCTGTCTTATTGTTTACAGACATTAGCATCCTCCACCGGAATATATGATTCCGATGGCTTATTCCCGTATTGTGTTTTTAAAGTCTGCATTTATAAAACTGGGCACTTTGGTTGTTAAGAGATTCTACAGTTCTGGCCAAGGAAAACCCCTTCCCAGTGAATGTTAGATGTTACGACACCAGGACCAAGCTAAATGACTGTTACCAGGACAGAGTAATTTGGGAGTGTGCTCTTGTGAAAGGCTGTGCCCTGCAAAGGACTGGCAGGAGCTGAGTCAGGGCACTGCAACCCCATTGTGTGCCCTCCTGGAGTGTTCTTTCAGCCTGCAGCTCCCTCCTGGAGCTCAAGGAGGCTCCTCCAACGCAGGGTCCAGTAGTCATAGGCCATAAAATATTCCTTCTTGATATTCCCAAGGATAACTGTTGCCTGCTTCCTTTCTGGCCTTTGCAATCTGCATCTCCTGGAGTCTCTCTTTACGCACACACAAGATTAGAACAAGCTGCCCAGGGAAGTGGTGAAAACACCATCCCTGGAAGCGTTCACAAACTGTGCAGATGAGGCCCTCAGTGCCATGGGTTAGTGATGGCCTTGGCCGTGCTGGGGAACAGTGGGATCTTAAAGGTCTTTTCCAGCCCAGCTGATTCTGCGACCCTAAGAGTCCAAACAGCCCTCAGGATTAGGGCAATCCCTTTCTTGTCTTGTAGCTCCCTCCAAGAGCCGCCTCTCTCCGACATGATTTATTGCTGCTTCTCCACCCGTTGTTCCAGCAGGTCAATGCCACACTGAGGCAGTGACAGTCTCCCTGTTGGAGGTGGCCCCGTTTAACACCGCTCTCCTCAGAGTACCAGGGCTGATGTGTGACAGACAGATGAAGTCAGTGGGACGTCACTTCGCATCTTTGGTTTGGGGTTTTTCTCCCCTCCTTCCTTGGAGTTTCAGGCTTTCTGCTCGCAGTGTTTCTAAACCAGGCTTCAGAGAGCTTCTTGAGGGGGTAAAACTGCTGATGTACTTCTTGGGGGGTAAAATGGTCTTTGGAGTTCTTTTTCTTCTTGGAGGGTAAAAGTCCAGTGAACTGAATAATGGGAATAAACAATCGAGCAATGTCAAAATGCAACATGAACGTTTAAGCAGAGCTTTGTCACTTTGTCACTTTTGAAGAGTTTAAGAAATACTTCTCAGAAAGAAAAAAACTATTTCTTTTGTTTTTAATGCAAGCAACAATAGAATAAGCAAAGCACAGCGCATCCGGTGGAAGATGCGCCTGAGAAGAAACTCTACAGTGAGGCTTCTTCATTAACTCTTGGTTTCTCTATGACTACACACAGTGGCTCTTTGTATTCATACAACTGAATCAAGCTTTAAATTGGAGATGATGAAATGCCTCTCTATCTGATTCTTCCCCGTCTTACACCAGGATATGCAAATAGCCTGGCTGATGTTAGCAGGGCTAAAATCCAACCTTCAGGAATGAATTCTTCCTTGTGCTCTACTTGTGCAGTTGCTGAATTGCACAGCTGTCAATGGTTTTTGAAATTAAATCAGCAAATTAAGATAGCAATTGTTTCTCATAAAACAAACTATACTGTGTGTCCCAGACAGCACATATGTGGGAATTAATCTCAACCAGGCAGAGGCTTATTTAATTGATTAACTTTTAGATATGGTAAGTAACCAAGCTGGAGTCAATGCAATAAATAAAGCCAAACATATGCTTCATCTTTGCAGGGCTGGAGTCTTAAAGCTGAGAAGGTATTAAAAGTGCTGCTTAGCTGGAAGCAACAAAATTTGTAACCTTTTGCTGGTTTGCCCTGTACAAAAGAAGGTGCCTTGCATTATCAGCAGCTTCATTGGTCATAGATTTAAAGAAGTTACCAGAAAATAGGTCCCATTAGGATATGCTGGAGGACACTGCCACTTTTTCCAGCATGTGTTACTCTGCTCCTTGTGAAGTCTGTGGGAGTTTAGGGTAGGGAACGCATTTTATGCTGAGCTGATGCAGGATTCGACCTCGGAGAACTGCATTGTAAAACTCCCTCTGACACTTCAGTTTCAGGTCCTTGTAAGTGCTTGTTTCACAATAAAAGTTCTATCCGAAGCCTTTGGCATAGAGCTGAAAGTAAAGAAGTTATTCTGTAGTGGCTTGGATGTGGCTGGTGCCTGTGAGATGTCAGGGACCGCTGACAAGCAGAGATGCGGCAGTGAGGCACATACCTCTGTGAAGCCTTCTCCAGACGGGGTGAGAGGCTGGCGGTGTGTCATTACCTGGGTTGTAATCAACTTTGGGACTCCTGCATGGCCTCTTCGCCACAGAGTATTTGGATCTTGATGTGGGGTCTCTAGGCCTTCAGCTATTGCATGGCTTTCACTTGTGTGCTGAAAATTGGTGGCTTCCCAGAGCGATGGCTGTGAAGTGCAGTAAGTGATGCCTACTCTTTCCCCCCACCTTGTTTAGGTCAGTGTTTCAGAGCCATGCTGCTGAAGGTAATTTCAGTCCAATTTTAGACTACATCCATAGAAAAAAAGTAAGAGAAACCCCTGACTTTGCTATTTGTGGATTTATGGTGTGCTGCTTGTTTTGGATCATCTTTGTTGACAGCTCGGAGTTATTTTCTCGTTGCATACCATGCTGCAGTCATGATGACATCTTGTAGTACAGGGCAAAACACATTTATTTTGGGGGCAAAAGATAGAGCTAGTGGTTTCTAAACATTGTGCTCTTTCATTTTTAGATTATATTGAACCTATGTCAGGGGTAATGCTTCCCTGGTGCATGTGGTGCTGGCAGCAGGGTGCTGAGGCTGCCGTGCCTCTACTGCACTTGGGGTACATAAGGGTCTTTGAGGAGCTCGTTGCATTCCTCCCAGTCCTCCCACTGGTGATGTGTGAGCTGGGGCTCCTGGGAGAGCTGGATCTGGCTACCTCTGTGCTACACAGCCCAGTGCATGCAGTGCTTATTCCAGTACGTAAAGGAAAATCCAACTAATCCAGCCTTCTCTATTGCAAAATTTGTCACAGAGTCAAGTTATTTACTTGTGCAGAACGTGTGTCACAAATCTGCTAAGCAAGAGCCATCCAGCGTGTTTTCTTGTTTGAATGCTGAGTTTGTGCGCTGCTTTGAACAGTAGAGTTTGAAAAACCCAGAAAATGACCAGATGTATCAAACACCTTATGCATAAAATGTGTATGTATACAATATATATGTATATTTGTATACTTGGAGTGGTTTTGGTTGAAAAGGACCTTAAGCTCATCCAGTTCCACCCTCGTGCCGTGGGCAGGGACACCTTCCACTAGGGCAGGTTGCTCCAAGCCCTGTCCTTGAGCGCTGCCAGGGATGGGGCTGCCGCATTATACATACATATGTTTAGACAGGTTATATGTGATAGATTTGGACCGTGTTCCAAACTGGTGCAGTACTTGGTCCTGTTTCAATGAACACTATGGTATACGTAGCCAACATACCAATGATCTGGCTTTTTAAACCTTAAACTACCAAAGTATACGTTTGATTTCACACCTTCAGCAGACCCACTGCTGCACACAGGACTTGAAATGAAGTGCATGCAGAGTTAGGCTTTAACTTATAAAGTCAAAAGCTAGTATGACTTAGTGCAGAGTGTGCTTTTGTGGAGCTTTCCCAGCTTTCATTAACAATGATGTTCTGTGCTGAAAATGCTCCAAAGCAAAGAAAACAAAAAAAAAAGGGGGGAAAAAATGAAACAAAATATTCCTCAAAATTAAAACCAGGATGAGTTCTTCTGCAGGCTTGAACGTTTTGGGCTGATACCCGTGCATGCGCTATATATATATATATATACACACATCTAAAAACACACAGACATCTAAATGCTAGTCCAAAACATACATAGTGCTATGTCTGCCAGAAAGGAGTTTTGTTAATGTGTGAATTTGTGAACTGTTGTACAATTAGACATTTTTAGCTGGTTTTGTATAAATATGTGGATAGTTTACTCAGGGTACTGGAGGCTGTGGGAAAACCTCTCCCTGCATCATCTCTGCCTTCATCCTGATTCAGCCATTAAGATTTTCACATCCTCACATTTGGAAAATGGTTGGAAAAACGTAAAGAGCTGGTAGTGCAGAGAAAGCTCCTGGGGGGGGATTCTGTGCCTGCAGCGCTATGGTGCTGTCGCAATAAGCACAAGTTTGCTCTCTGAAAGGCTGCAGCATGACCTGCTGTGCATTTATACCTGCAAAAGTGGGGGGTCCCCAACCACTTCCATATTTACATCTGAATCCTTCTAAGAATATGGCCTGTGCATGAGGAGAAGAAAGAGGTCGAGGGGAAGGCAGGAGAGCCTGTGACAAAGGAGCAGTATCAGCTACCAGTGCAGCTTCTGAGAGCAGCAATGTAAGAGTGTGGAATGGAGAGCTGCAGGACTCAGAATCACCCAATGGAGGCAGGAATCCTTCCAGTCACCTAAACTGTGCTTCCCTTGGGCTGCAGGCTTTCCCTGGGATCAGGACAGGCAGAAAACACAAAATCGAATCACCGGCCGTTCAGCTGGAGGCATTTGAAACTGCTGATAAAAATCAGCACTTGGGAAGGGAGGAATGAGGCAGCTGAGATGTTTCATGACTTATTTTTGGGTTTTGTGGGGTACAGAGTGAAATCTCGTTTGGGTTTTTCTTACTGGTAAAATACAATTAGGAGGCTCCAATCAGTGTGTCACGCATCTTTAAAGGTTCTGATGCTCTTTGTAAACTGCTTCCCTTACAATGATGAATCACTGAGCTGTCACTCTGGGTAGGTTGGCCCTGCATGCTTATGCAGTGCAGACAGAAAAGGCATGGAATTTCATTCCGACTTGCTTTGCCCTGCTGGCAAAAGCCCTCTGGTGCCCGGTCTCGCATTCCAGCTGTTGTGCATTTATCTTGCTATCGGACAAATGCTTTATCATCCCATAACTTTTTTTGGAACGGGGCTTCAGGGCAGACAATATTTGTGGGAAAATCAGTGGAGTGTGGCTGTGCCTTCTGATACCCTATGGGATGAAGTGCTTTGTCTCACTGCCACTTCGCAAACTCACAGACAGATGTTTGCCTAAAGAGCACCAAACCCACTTCTTTGTCCATCTCCATTAGACACAACAGCATTGCATGCTCAGGGATACGGATGCTCCTCACCTGAGGATCCTTTTGTTTTTGCCATATGAATATGCTCCCTGCACCACTGCTGCTCACAACCCCATGTCTTCCCCTGTAATTGCCTTCTGACAGCTACCTGCATTTCCTCATCCCTCTCCTCCCTTTCCAATGAAACCTAAAACCAGGTGAAACTTACCCAGGGTCAGATTTCACTCCCAAATTGAAATTCAAAGCTGAAAGAAGTCCCGGGTCTTCCGAGGTTCACCAGCCTCTTGTCAGCCCAGGACTCAGACACATACCAATGTAAGCTGAATGAGGAAATAATGTGAGTCAAAGTCTCCTCTCTTTACTTTTGCCTGTACTTGCCTTTTAAAGCTGGAATTCGCTTCGTATCTTTCTCCTTCCTATTTGAGCATCCTTGGTCCAGCAGAATGTATCGATTATGTTATTGCATTAGGAACCTGACACATCTTAGATACAGGAAAAAAGCCCATTTTTTAATGGGTGGCTTAATGATACAAGCACATGACAAAAAAATCACATGATTCATAACCATGTTCAAGACAAACCTCTTATTGAACTGAGAAGCTTGCTTGGGTGAAAACAGACAGATCTGTTCAGTTAAGCACAAAGCTTGTGCACAGGGGTTTCTTTTGGTCATTTTAAAGAGTGTATTATTTATTTCCCTCAGAAGGAATAGCAGTGCTAGTTTACTTTGGAGAATTCTGTTAAGCAGCTGGGCTTCCAGGAGGTTAGGTAAGTTGATCTAATTGCCAAACCTTCTGATGCTTGTTCCTTGCTAGCCATCATATTACTCCAAACTAAAGGGGCTGGCTTGCACCCCTAGTTCCACATGATCTGTACCTTGTGTAGGGCCAGCGATGGTGAGTAAACAGTAACTATGGTAATCCTGACTTTTCTCTGTTTCCAGCCCTTGGACCCATCCACTCCCTAGGTGCACATTAGAATTGCCTTAAGGCTGTTCTAACTTAGGCCTGCTGGAGTCCCATAGGAATACTGGTGCAGCTGGGAAGAGCAAGACTGTCATGACAGGTTTTATTTACTGTTTCGGAGTAGTGTTTATGCTGGCCATAGTTCACGTTTCTTCTAAAATCAAAGGTTTTCAGAAGCGGTAATTTCAGAAAGAAGCCAAACAGTTAAAAACAGGAGCTACAGAACTTGCTAGAGCCCAGTCTGTTGGAGGCATCCAATTCTATACATGAGCTGCATTCATTATAGCAATGGGGAAAGTGGGGAAAGCACACATGTGATAAGGCACCAGCTGTGAACAGTTCAGTGGTCCATAGAAGTGCTCCTACTGCTGCAACTGCTGGCAGAGTGACCTGGGGGTGAGGGAAAGTCCTGGCAAGAGCTCTGAACAGGAATGCAAACTCAGCGCAGCCACAGAAGCCTATTTGATCATTAAGGCTGTGACATTTTCCAGCATGTCCGCTCACCGACAGCATGACATTTCCGGCCAAAATGACCGTCCCACACTGCTCCAGTGAGAGCCACTGTGAATGTTCAACATTTGGTCAGCCCCAGAAGGTCTCACCTGGTGCCTGTGATGGAAGTACGACAGCGGAGTTGCTGCATCTAACCTGGGGAAGGTTTCCGATAGGAGAAATTAGCTGTGCTCTTGATTCCCATTGCTATTCATATTGAAACTGAGGTTTCAGTCACATCTGGAGCTCAGCTTCTGCCTTTTCCTGGCCTTTGGGAGGGTCATGGGCAAGCCCTGAAGAAACAGGCTGACTTCTACATGGCAGTTTAGCTGAATGAACCAAGAGGATGGACTCAGGGCAGAATGATGGGCTGTATTTGCAGTTCTTGCTCTCCTCTGTGATGCTCCACTGGCCTCTTGACCAGTAGCCAATTATAATAGGCAATAGGCCCCTCCCAGAAAGCAACCCTCTTGAATTCAAGCTATTTATGTATCAGCAGATGGGTAAATTTGTGTACCAGTGATCTGAAGGGCTCCTCTTCGGGTCTTGACCCAAATATGTCAGTGAGGTGTCCCTGCTTCATGTTTTTGTGTGTGGTGGGTTTTCTTTTGATGCACCTGTTATGACTGGTTAGGTTTCACTGATAAGCAAAAGCACAGCTTTTCTCTTCTGAACAGTTATTAAATTACATTTATTTTCTTGTGCTTTTTACTTGTCTCTCTGGAAAAGAACTCAAGTTCACAGGCTTAATGCCTGAGTGATCCACGGAGCCCCATTTCCTGCACATTTCAGTGCTCCAGGTAACAAAACTCATTTCTCTCTGGTCTCTGAAGTGGAAAAGCTAACTGTTCCCTTCAGAAAGAAACCCCCTTTTGTTCTTACTTTATTACTTCATCTAACAGCATTAGGATGGGTTTGCCATTGTGTCTCTGTTCTTGCTGCTGCTGCAGTGCTGTATCATGGTGTGCACTCATGGGCTTTTTGCCACTGTCCCAAGCGAACGTGCCCCTCGCAGCATCGCTTGGGGCTGCGTGGCACATGCCACGTTTCAGGCAGCATCCTCATTACTTCAGTAAGATCGTGTGTCCTCAGCACTCCAGATGACTCCCAGCTCAGGGAGGATTGCTCCGACAACCTCAAGGGTGGGATTTAGGAAGCAAAGGGTGCAGCATGGTCCCTGCATCTGCCTAGGGCAAGAGTTATCTCCAGTTCACTGCTGCCTGGAATTGCTTGTTATTGATTCCTGTAAATTGTCTTATTTGTCTGAGGGCTGCCCAGATGAACAGCAGACGTTTGAGAACTCTAAATAGGAGGCAGCTACAGAGTTCAGAGATTAATCTGTCCCTTCGGGGTGCTGAGCAGCCAGCAATCCAAACAGCTTGTTGTAAGAGGCTTAACAATGCAGAACAGCTGATTTCAGATTCATCCATTGAAAACATACATTCATGTTGCTGGATGTTGGAATAATGCTAAATCACTTTAATCTAAACCACATTTGAATACGACTCCCACAGTTTAAAGGGCACTGAATTAATCTTGTGAGGAACAGAGTTGCCTTGTAAAATGCATTTGTGTGATGTTGTAAGAAACTTATAAGCAACTTGACTGGGAAAGGGGGCAGCTCTTTGAACTTGTAAACCCACACTGATTAGGAGTACATCACTGCTTGAGCACAAGTCTAAACGCAGCAGAATGTGAGCAAACTGTGCCTCTGCTTTCCCATATTTTCATGTGCTCATCAGTGGATATTTATGCTTGAAGCCTGCAGTAAGTGCACTCGTCATTTTTCAGCTGTCTCCAATTGGCAGATCCATGAAAAATTTGGTGTGCTCCCACTCAATTCCAAAACGTAACTAACAGGCTGCTGGGTCATTTTCTCTCAACGTTAATCCATCATTATCACCTGAAGTGCATTACTTTGAAGACTGAAGAAGGTCCATATTTCAATTTAAATGATGCCTAACAGGTATAAGCCTGACATTTTCAGTTCCCACTAAGGCTTAAAGAGCTGACAACATTTGATTTTGCTGAGAATATATCTTTTCCTCCCAAGGATTTCTATACAAAAACCTAACAGTAGGCATGCCTTTATGCGAACCAGACACAAGTCTCTTTAGTTATTCAAAAGTGCCTTAATTTAGGAGGGTTTTAAATTATCATTGTGTTGGAAAGAAGGGTTTCTTTACCCTTTTCTGTTAATTCATTGTGTTGTTTGCTGTTTGTGGGTCTTTTTTTCTGCTTGTAGTTAAAACCTTCATGGTCCTGGAAGAGAAGGATGCTTTTGTAGGTAAGACACAGCTTTGTTTGGGAAGGAAGTCAGAATCTGGTTATGCAGGCGCTAGATGGGCTTCAGCCTGGATCTGTCATCTAGCAGAGGCAAAGGGAGGCAATAACCCCTTTTGGATGAAATGGCTGAGATGATCTCTGTGCAAATCCTTTTGGAGGTGTAACATGGGTCCTTCAAACGTGCTGCGGACCAAGTCCTACTCTGTATGGAGAGCAGGACTGCCCACAAGCAGAAGGATAGGGGTGTCCCTGGTATCCTACACCTAGAAAGAGTTTGGAGGGGGATCCCACTGTACCAGACTACACTCAGTCCTCCCTTGCCTTTCCCTTAAAGCACACGTACACACAAATGCATGCCAGGGGTAATACAGTTGCCAAAGGTTGGGAATGTCAGGTTCAGTCAGGTCTCAAGAACCCACAGATGTTTCAAATCAAAATGTTACCTTAATAGGAATAATGAGGTGTTGGAAAGAATATTTTGGTCTGTGCCATTAGAATGGGAAAAATTATCTTTTCTCTGCTTCGGGTGTTCTGTTCATCTGAGCACCTTCAGCTCAAGCCCCTGCCCATAAGTTATCTGGAGAAGAAAGCTGGTGGTTTCTGTCATGGGCAATGATGGGTATAATTTACTACCTTAAACATGTCCAGATACACAGCAAGGTATTCTGAGAGGCCCGTTTCCAGTGCTTCAGGGTCATGGTACGTGCTCCATAGCACCAGGCAGCAAGTGCAGAGCTGCCATTGGTAGAAGGAAATGTGAGGAAATGAACTCTCAGATACACTTCATTTCACTTTGGGCACAGCAAAAGCATGTCCAGCAGCAGCCAGATGGACCCCAAGTCTGGATCTGTCACGTAGGGAAGATGCCTAAAAGGTCATGGGGGAAGATGGAAAACATTGGCACAGCTTTCCACTCTTCCTGGGAGAGTCCTTGGAGCCTGGGCCACGGCTCTTGCTGGATGTGATTCACTCTCTTTAGCCTTGAGACCTGTTCTCCTTAGCCCACCGTTCCTGAGGGAATCCATCTCATGCTGAGCAGTTTTGCATAATGAATTATTAACTACACAGAACTCAGAAAAGTGCTTTGAAAGAATTTCCTTTTGTTTATTTTATGGGGGGAAAAAAAAACCCAAACCCACCCTTTTCCCCTCAATTACAGCGTTTCCTTTACTAAAATATTTTGCATGAGATTGTTGTTTTATGGGAAATTACACAGCTCATTAACTTCTGGAATAATTGGTATCCAACGGTGTAAGCAAATCACAGGCTATAAATAAAAGGAATCTTAAGGTACAAAATCCTCATTGATCCTGTCTCCCAAAGCATTTGGGTTTTGGATGCATCTTGCTAGCTCAGCAAAACCTAATTTACCTCCTTTGCTTGAGGTGTTGACCCATCAGAATGACCTACTCCTATGAGTAGCAGAATATGAAATGGTTTTAAGGAGACTGTATTAATATGCTGTGGACATATTGACCTTTCAAAGGTTATTCTCAAAAAGAACTAATGAAGGCACACACAACAGTATCATTTTTAAATAGAAAGGCTGCAAAGAAACAGGCAATTGAGCAAGATACCAGGTTTTGAGGCTGGGACTTTGTACAACCCTTTTAGAAGCTTAGACAGACTGCTTCTATATATATATTCATGTCTTCCACAAGCTGTAAAACATCATTAATCCCATTCTATTTTTTTCAACCCATCTAGGCTTATACTGCATTCCTCAGTGTGGTAGCTTAACCTTATTACCTCAAAATATTATATCTGTTCAGATATATCATCATTAGGTGATAGGTGGCCTATAAAAATTAAAGTCAGTAAGATGAATTTGTAGCTACATACAAAACAGTCTGATCATTATGAGAGATGATGGATCTATTTCCACGGCCTGAGCTGATGATGCACATCAGTGAGAAAGCTGACAATAAATACTTAAGACCATTTAAATAAATGTATATGGAGGGAGATAAATATATACACATATTGAGAGACATAAATCTGGACACATTCAGATGATATCCTTCAGAGGGCTTCTCAGAAGATGGAGTAGAGGGCCTGGTAAAAAGGGTCAAGCTTAGGCTCAAAACCCAGTATTTTATATGCAAGAAAACCCATGGATTAGTCATATGTATGTGTATGAATGAACACATCTACATGTATATCTTTAGACCAAAATATACCTTTACTTCCTTGCACTGAAGGCACAAGACCCATCCAGGCAGGTAACCATGACCAGGCTTGTTTTAATGCCCCAAGTGTCTGCCGCATCTCAGAGTGTAACCCACACGCTCTAATCCCTGCCTCCCTCAGCCCCATGGCCGCTGCTTGAGTCCTTTCCTCGTGGTGGTGCAGCTGTGGCCTCTGAGGGAGTATCCATCCATTTATCATCTCCGTTCTTCCCATGTGTTTCAAAATCCACACCCCAGGCCCTTGTGCATTGTCTGTTTCTGTCCATCATTCACAACGGAGCTAAATGAAGGACTATGATTTATGGTGATGTAAAAACCAGCAGGCAAATGTAATCTACAGCAGTGCCGGGCGGGGAGCAGCATCTCTGGCTGGGCTTGCATCGTGTTTCTATGGGCTGATATGAATAATATGCAAAAGTCTCTACTTCTTTGCCATATGATAAACATCATGTTCAATATAGAGTTTCAAGATTTGGATCTGCCATTGAAACCTCTGAAACAATACATACGTGGCCAGATCTGAACCCCCTGAACTGTTAGAAATACAACTGTCCTGCAAAGGCCGCTGCAGAGCCAGTGAGAGCAGTATTTACAGGCTCTCCAGAGGAAAAAGGGCACGCTGAGCCAGAGTGGTTTTCAGTACTCGTCTAACAATATCACCAAAGGGAAGCTATGGAGAATATTTAAACAGGGTTTATGGCAACTGGCACATCAACTGCCTTGAAATGATATGTATAACAAGGGAACTGAGGAAAGACTCAAAATATAATCCGTAATCTAAAGCATCTGACATGTTTTCTGGACGGTAGTTTGGTATTTCCCAGATGTATGCTCACAGAGCTGTCTATGCAAACCAGAACCACCCATCACACTGAAATGAGTTTAATTATGAAAGCTTGGCTTTTCTAGCCAAGCTCTCATTTCAGTTATTCCTGATTTCACATTCCTCAGCCTCTCCTTTTAAGTGACGTTCTGCTCCACACCCATTATGCTAAAGCTTTTGGGTCTGGGAATGCAAAAGGATCCAAATCCGATTCCTAAAGATGATGATGAAGGTCTTCAACCCCCTATGTTTCTAAAGGAATGCATTCCTTAACCACTGAAATATTTCGTGTCTCTATTAAAACAATTGGTGTTAGTCAGTATGAATGTGGTGGTGTATGAGTTGTTAGGTCTTGAGGACACCTTGCAGCTATCACCACCCCAGTCTACAGTGCCCCTTAGGCAGTCTGCCTCCATTCTGTCTAGAAAAACTAGATAATTCCAGGCTGACTACTTAAGACTTGTCAATTGCACTGTTTCTATTGATACAACACAGATTTAGCTGCAGCCCTGCTCATCTGAGACCTTTAAAGGGTTTAATTCATTCATGTAAAACCTTGAAGGCTGTTGTGCGTGGCTGAAATCTGTATTCCTGTGACAGAAAAGTGCCTTAATGGTACCTTCCTCCTTTGAACAAATGATAAATCCTTTAACAAATCCTTTAAACAAATGATAAGACACCAGTGTTGGCCTTTAGAACAGTTGTATCATTTCTATATCCACTTGTTTTGAATTGAAGGTGCTGCTGAAGGCTCCTCAGGACATCCTAGGTTAAAAAACCTAGCAGCTTGTCCTTGCAAGGGAGGACAATCACAGCACGGAGGTGATGGAGGTCACGGTGACCTGTAAAAAGACAACAGTGAAATACCTCTTGCTTCCTCCACTTAAAGGCTGGGAGGAACTAATCAAAGGACAGCTTTTGTAACAGAAACTGTGTAAGGAGAAAGAGTATTCTTTATCACAGACCCCCAGAACCATCGGTGCTGGAAGGGCCCTCAGGAGATCATCCGTTCCAACCCCTGTAAGGCAGGGTCACCCAGAGCAGGGCACACACGAACGTGTCCAGGAGGGTTTGGGATGGCTCCAGAGACTGCACATCCCCTGGGCAGCCTGTGCAGTGCTCTGCTATCCTCATGTAAAGAAGCTCTTCCTCGTGTTGAGGTGGCATTTGTTGTGATTCAATTTGTGGCCATTCCTCCTTTTCCTGTCCCTGGGCACCACTGAGAAGACACCGGCCCCATCCTCCTGGCACCACCTTTGACATATTTATATGCCTTAATACATGTATTATATATATAATACATATATACACGCCATACATACTATTATAAGAAAAACTAGACAAGTTCCCAGATTGTCTTCAAAGTGATGTTGTTATGAATTTGTCTACATTTGTTTCAAGTGTGACCTATCAGGAGCAAACCTCTTCTCAGGTGACCCTCATCATTACTCTCTGCCAGTAGCTTACTATCTTTAGTGCAGCAAAGGAAATAGGAAGCAGCTGGAATTAACAGATCTGAATTTATACACCCACTGCAGAGAAGCTGGGATTTATTAGAGCTTAAAGATGAGTGGCTATGCTCTGCTTAGTTACTGTAAGTATTTGCAGCAATGCCTTATTTCCCCCTTTTTCTGACCTTGAGGAACTGAGCTGTTGAGAGTAAGATATGATGTAAGTTATTGTCTTCTTAAGTTTTATAATGAAGGGTCTTCATTATAGCTAACACCTTAGGGAAGTGGAGCCTTACATGAACTGGAAGGTGCTTTTGAGCCCCTGTAGGTACCTTTGACTCTATGGTGGTTCTCACAATAGGGGGGGAAAAGGATTAAAGAAGGAAATGTGAAGTTCTCTTAATAACTGATGCTCTTGCAGTTCAGTGTGTGGCATTTCTTACAATGTAAGGGTAAGTTGGCACATATAGTGTGATGCAGGAGATCACAGACCCCTCTAAATATGCACTAACTTATTTCTGAGTACCTGGGGGAATGGTTGCTGGTACAGGATGTGCTGGGTAGTCCACAAGGTAGAGTTGTAATGTTTCTATGCTAAATTTCAGTTAGCCCTCAAGGTTCATGTTTACCTTATTATTTCCAAGTCTTGCTCCTGCAGTAACCATTCTGCCTGCAATGTTTCATATTTGCTAAGGTGTCTCTTTTCTTTTTCTCTTGTTATTTAAATCTAATTAAGCTTATTTGAGCAGTGTGGTTTAATTTTCATTTGGGGAAACTCTAAGTAGGATGAACACAGGTTTCTGCTCTTAAAAGCAACCTAGAGCATCTTGTTCACACAGCGCAGAGATCTGAGGCAAAGTCATTGCACTGTTAGTGAAAACACAGGGTTAATGGTGCAGCTGTCCTGATAGACTTCCAGGTAAGTGTGCTTTCTAACATTCACTCCAATAAATTCCTATGCATGGCTGAAGAGCTCAAGGTATCTTTAAAGCAGTGTAAAGTGTCTTTTTCTGCTGTGAAAGTGTCATCTGAATATGAATGCTTCCTTCAGGGCACTAAACGGAAGCCTTCAGCCTGCTTTCCCCTCTGACTCCTTATTTAAACAGCTATTTTAATTCAACTTGAGTTCTATTTTCTGCTTTTGTTTACAGCTAACAACTGTAGTTTTATATAGTATGGTTTTATTGCTACTGTTGAACCTCCTCTGCCTGATTAAACACTGGACCAGTGCTTAGCCACCACTTTACGGGCAGTTAAACCATGTAGCACATCTCCACTAGCTGTGCATTAGCATCAACCCTGGGATTCATTGCATGGTTCAGCAGCACAGAAACCTATTGCATTGTGCCCCAGCAGAGTTCAGCTCAGGCTGCATTCTGTCTCATTCTTTACTCTTGGAATGGATGCAAAACCTCCACAGTCTTGCAAGAGGCACGGTTACACTGGGCAGCTCATCTTTGTATGCTTGCAATAAACCCACTTGGTGAGAAGTGCTGAATTGACATCAAACCCGAGTCCTCCATCCACCCTGTGCAGCATAGATAAACCCAAGGGTGTTTGATGGGCTGATGTCATTCCCATCCCAGACTGCTTTAGGAGAGGAGAAAAAAAATAAAGGGGGGACAAATAGGGGAAATTAAGAAAAAAATAAGAACAAACCCCATGTTCTTAATCTCTTGCCCCCACGCACACTGCAGTGGAGCTTCCAGCAGTTACTGCTAACTTGGGAGATGGCATTTGTCATGTAGATAGCCATTAGAAACATGAGAACCATCTGGTTCCTCTCTCTTTGCAGAGCAAACAGTTATCTGCCAAGGTGGGCTGAAGTTAGATGGAGTATATCAAGATAAAAGGCTTGTTTCCTTTCTGTAGTTTCTCTCAGCCACCCAAAATAACTGAATCTATTTATTTGCTTTCCCTGCTGTTACTAAGTATAGCTGTATGAGGGTCCCCCTTTTAGTCCTCTTCTCTATCAGCTTGTCCTTTGTGCCTTCTCTTTCATCATTTTCATCCAATTCCAGCTCAATTCAGTGTGTGCCTCTGAGTAAAACAATGAAATAGCTGTGTATCAAATCTACGAGATTAAACTTGGACTATGGACTGCATTTGAAAGGATATTCAATGTATTTCTTAAAGAATGGCTTTTCAAAGAGAGCTGCCAGTACAAGAAGGAGGGGAAAAAAAGGTGTAGTTCTGAATGACAGCTATTTTCTCATAGGCTTTTACCCTGAATAATGAGGAATTCTCACAACTGAGGCAGCTCTTCAGTCCAAGTCCTGAAGGTGACTCTATGGATCCCCACCTACAAAAATGTGGTCTAACAAATCAGATTGAGTTAGTTTTTTTCCAATGGGACACTTTGAAACTTGCAGAATCCCCTTTGGGATGTTGAGGCTGAATCTGCTCCCCCTGAGGCTCTGTTGTACGCTGCTGTTGTGCACCTCTGCCCCTGGCAGCTAGATGCTAGCAAGTGCTCAACCAAGGGTGCAGGGAGGGCTGTGAGGCAGCATCCCCAAGCAACCCTGCTCCTTGGGGAAAGGACAAGCTGCGTGATGCCAAACTCCCAAGGAGCTTGCGAAGAAGAGAGTTCTTTCTGCAAGCAGAGAAAGGCCAGTTTACAACTTGGAAATGCATCTATTGATGTCTGAGTTCTTGCTGCTCAAACATACTTCAGGGCTTCGTTTAGCCTGGGCTCAACTGCTGGGTGTTTATATAGGCTACTGGCTGTTTACATTAGGTCAATACACAGGATGGGCTGTTTATACCAGACTAGCAACAAATTCCACAATGCAGTCTGTGTCTACCACTGCTCCGTTCTGATACTTGCAGAGCTGGAAAGGAATAAGAATTTGGCTCTGGAAATAAACAAGCAACAAACCCTCCTATGTTCTGCAATGCTCCCTCTTGCCTGAGAAGTGACCAGTAAGTCTTTAATGGGCTGTTCAAACCTCTACAAGATGGGGAATTAGCCCAACACAACATAAATGGCACATGATGGGGAAGAGCTGGAAACAAAGTCAACAGTCCTAGCTGATGTTTGTCTCCATCTGCAGGGGACACAGAAGACCCATTTCTAGGCCCTTTCACTGCTCACACCAGTTTGCAGCGTGCTTAGCTCACCATATTGCTGGTTCCAGCTCCACAAAGGCAGAGACTTCTATAATCCAAGTGTTCCTCATATAAGACTTCATGGGTTACTGTGACAGAGCCTCCTGCCCTGGATGGACAATGCTATTTGGATCCTTCACAACACTAATGAACACTTGCAGCACTGCTGAAATGCTTCTTGGCCACAGATCAGCGTGTTTCTGTAGGGCTGTGGGAGATGGTGGGTTTCTGTCCTGCTGCTTTCAGCAGCTCCTGCTGATCTGACCTGCCATGGTCCCAGCAGACCCATCAAGAAAGGTGCTACCTGTCCTGATGCTGCTGAGGACCTTGTGCTGGATGAGCATGGACCCCGGGAGGTGGGAAATAGCTCATTGTTTCTGGAAAATGCAAGTTTGATGCCTAACCCTTCAGATCCCTGTATTTTTTGCACACCTCACAGTTTTGTTTGCATTTGATGTTTAACTCCAAATGAATTTTGACTTTCTCTATTCTGGGCCTGCAGCTGCCTGTGTGCTTTCCCTAGGGAGCATTGCAATGAGAAAGGACATAAGGTTGAGCAATATCAATCCAAAAGGGGATTATTTCACCTACTGCTAGTCAGCTAAGTGACTGAAGCTAGTCAGCTCTGCACCCTTAACAAGTGATGAAGAGAAGAGGCATCTCTTGAAGGTGGCTCTTCCAACTAGGCACAGAAATGGGGCAAAAAGCATCTGAGCACTGTCTTGTCCCATCAACACAGACTTGATTACAGAGGAGGTCTGGATGAGCAGCTTGCATTAGATACCTGACTTACCAGTGACTGAGGTGGAGGCAGAAGAATTCCCTGCTCCAGTCCTTTGTGAGTGCCTATGTGCATCAGTGTCACTGGGGCTACAAACTGAGTCAGCAGCAGATCAGTTTTGTGAGGATCCACACAGACTTTGCATGTCTTCCTTACTAATAAACACCATCGACTGCTTCATGTGCCAAATCCTGCCACCACAGGGAAACTTCCCAGCCCCATGTCTGATAGATCTAACTCCCTCTGCCTCCTGTCTGTTTGGTTTTTACTTCAAGTTGTGCATTACCATACCTCTGGCATGCAGGATCAAACATGAGTGATAATGTTAATAGTGGATTTTATTAGTAAATATATCATTTCAGGAGGACGCAACTGTAACCATCAGGAACGGTATGATATATATATATATACACACTTTCCCTCAAGCCAAGAGGTGATTTAATGAACTGCCTCCTCTAAGGGTTGGCTTACACTGAATTCCAAACACGAAATTATTGCCATCAGGGTGAATTTAATACAATATTAAGGTTTTGACCAGGTTTTATGGCTCAAGCACGACCTTTCTCCAACACCCTCTTTAAAGCACTGGTTGTAAGGTGCTTCACTTGGCAAGGCTCCCAAGTGCAGTACTTTTCTCTTCTACCTGCTCTTCTTCCTATCAGCCTGAAAAGCCACCATCTTGTGGTTTTAAAACCTTCCCATTAAATGGGAAAAGAAAATAGTCCATGACGTGGGCAATGCTGGACATATTCCTGACAGTTGCACAAGAAGCAATTGAAGCTCACAAAGAAGCAGAAGCTCTTAAATGTTGGCAGCATTCACTAAACTGCCTCCCTTTAATAACTAACTGACATCAGTTCCCAACTTTTTATTCCTTTACAGATGCCTCTCACTTGGCAGCCGGTCGCATCCTAGCCCAATCAGGAATACAAAGCTGCTGATGATCCCAGCTGGCTGGAGGGTCAGGAGGCTGAGGCTGGATAGCCAGAGGATGCAGCACTCTGCAGGGAGCAGCGGCCGCTCGGAGAAGCCTCTGAGTAAGAATATTCAGTGTGGTCTTTAAATAGCTTTTCTCTGCTTTCGGATCTTGGGCATGGATGCACTCCATGGGGATCTGCTTCCAGGGCTGCTCCACAGATTCCCTTTGCTCATATTTCATGCTTAGGAAAACAAACAGTGCGGTACGTGGCAGCTATATGGGTCAGCTTTGGGGAGGTGAAGAGTGTGCATCCAGGCAAATCAGTGCTTGCCAGAGGGATTAAGGTGGCTGTACCTTTCTTTCTCTCTCTCCTAAGTTAGCCCTACTCAGCCCATAGTCAGGTTCACACACTGGGAAGTGAAAGGAGCCTCTGAGGATGATCAGGATAGACTTTTCAGCAGGGCCTGTTGTGAGGGGATGAGGGGTGATGGATTTAAATGAAAAGAGGAGAGATTCAGGCTGAAGGAGTGGAAAAAAATCCTGTACCATGAGGATGGTGAAACACTGGCACAGGCTGCCCGGAGGGATGCTGGGTACCCCGTCCCTGGAGATATTCCAGGCCAGGCTGGATGTGGTTCTGGGCAACCTGATCGAGCTGGAGATGTCCCTGCTCATTGCAGGGAGTTGGAACTAGGTGAGCTTTGATGGTCATTTTGATCCCAAACTCTTCTGTGACTCTATGATGTTGCAGTTGCCAGGGCTGCATCCATTTCTGAGCCCCCACTGACATTGGGAGGGAAGAAACGTGCCCTTTGCAGCTTACATACCTATAGCTGGTGTGGAACAGCACAGGCACACCTGGAAACAGAAGATTAAAGATCTCACTCCAGTATTTAAGCCTCAAGTTGCAGCCCTAGTGACTTTTGCTCATGGTATTTCAGAGGATCTCTCCTGCGCTGTGCAGGATTGGGCCTGCTGCTCGCACGCTGCCCTGTCAGTTCGGTGTAAATCTGTAGTAACTCAGGGTTTGGAGTGCTGTAAGCTGAAGCAGAAGTCTGCCCTTAGTGAAAACACTGCTGTTTGACAGGGCTCTGTGCTTGTTTAACGTAACAACTGCACTGGTTTTCTAACAACAACTTTAAATGCCATTCATCAATAAATCCATTGGGCTGCTTGGCTTGTACTCCATGCCACTGATTAACTACCATTAAATTAGCAGTTAGTGTAATCAGATATAAACATTCTGCTTCGGCTAAGCTGTTAAACATTTTTCCCCCTTTTACAATTGAGTGTAACACATGTCGGCACGAGACAGGCTCAGTAATTTCACATTACTGCAGCTAAATTATGTTTGTGGGCTCCAGAAACGCTTCTGGTGCTACCAGGCTCATAAACACCTACCTGGCAAGGAAAAGCTACAACTTCTGCCCCAGAGCATTCAGGGTTTAACAGGATTCAGTACAGTGAATTTACTACATAAATATGTGCATGGGCTATGGACAAGAGGTTGATAGGAGGAGCTGAGAATTTGATTTGCTATTTGCACTGATTTTCACCCTGACTCCCATTATGGATTGGTGTAAATCAGCATCCAAGTCATACAGGAAAGGTACCCACCTCGGTGTTTGTGGCTCAAAAGGGGAGGGATGTGACTCTACGTGGCTTTTAGCTTTGGAAACTCCATGCTGTCACAGTCAAAAGTGGATTTTGATTTCTCAAAAGCAATATTTCATACGTATTGATCTATAGAGCAGAATTAACTATTTATTTTATAAGTAGCTCTGCATCTTCTCCATTGCTAGGCATTTTTGTAGCTCACAAAGAAAGGAAACAGAGCTGCAGGAGTACTCCCAAACCACTTCCTTAGGCACCTGCGCAGCACAGAACATAATGAAATTGTTACTTGCAATTGCTTATCAGTGCCAATATTAAATCACAGAAAGTCACCAACCAACAAAACTGTTCCCATCACAGCTTTGTGTTCCTTCACCTTGCAGGAGAACAGCAAGAAGTAGCAGCACACACAGATAAATCAATCAGAAACACAAGGTGGGGGAAGAAATGAGTAAGGACACCCTTCAAATGTATTCTCCCTCGCTCTGACTATGAGAAAGAGGAATTTCTACTGCTGCTCTTGATATTTTCTTCAGGGGTGTAAACCTGTAGAAACTGGATTAGTTTGTTGACTCCCTCAATTAACTTTAATCTAATATCCTGCCTATTTAAATTAGTGTAAACATTGGTGTATAGGGTTAAGGGAAAGAGTTGAACTGAAAAAGATTTATTTAAGGATTAGTGTAGTAGCTAAATTAGAATTAAATCCAGGAAGTAAACATCCCAGCAATGCAAGTTGTGGGAAACAAGAGACCACAGCAAAGATCAGCGGTTTGAAACAATAATGTGCCACCATGGGAAGAGAAAGGAAGAGGGGGAGAAACCAGTAAATCAAGCATTACTGTATAAATAAGACTCTAAGCCTATTACTGCCACACAGGTTGTGGGGAAACTCCTAATTAAATGTAATAGAAAGAAACTTCATCCTTTTCATCTTACTCCTCTATTTGCTCGGTTGGATTACATTGCGGACTGAAATACCCACAGCAATTACAATAAAAGCGTAGATTTGCAGAAGAATCCCTGAAGGTACACAAATGAACAGATTTGCTGGCACCAGATGTGCTGCAGCATCTAGTGAGGGTTTGTTGGAGACTTCAGATGAGAAAACAAGCAACAAAGCCCAGCTTCACACTTTGTTAGGCAGCACTGGAGACCAAATTTGCCCAGACCATAAATGCAGGAATGGTTTCTCAGCCTTAGTAGAGATTTTCCTCTCTGTTCTGTGCAGCAGTTGATAAGGGCTGTGGCTGAGATCCTGCTCGCAGTGCCCCTGCAAGACAGTGAGCAGCAGCTCATGACTAGATCAGTGATTCTGACCTGGCATAGGAATTCAGTGTAGAGCCCAGCTCTGCATTCCCTGACAGCTTTAGGGCAACTGCAGACTCCCTCCCCTGGTCTGAGAACCAGCCAGAGGTTTGCCCACTTGTATCTGTCTCCTGCATCAACGAGAAGGGTTAAAATCTGAGCACACTCCTCAATGAAGCATCTTGGTGTTCAGGAGCCCTTTGTGTGCTGGAGGCTGAAGGGGATGGCTGTGCTCTCAGGCTATGGCAAGCTGCCTTCCAGATTTCAAACAACAGTACTCAACCTGGCTCTTGGTGTTTGCTTAGTAATACCTTGGATGGAAGCACGTCATTTACTGAATTATCATCCCCAGACCTGAATTGTTGATGGTGCCCATCCAGGCAGAGCTGAGAGCACACACAGGGTCATCTCTTCCAGCAGAACATACGTGTTGCTTCCAAACCACATATAGATCTCATTTTTTAACTCATTTTGGCAATTTCTGTGTGCCTTGTACCCCTGAAAAGCTGAAATAATCCAGCCAGTTTATTCCAAAGGAAAATGTCTGAATTTCAGCTCCTATGAGCTATTGTCTTGTAAAATCAGGCAGATTAGTATTTGGTCTTTCTGACTAAAGCAGCTTTTACCAAGCCGGTTCTTGGTAGAAGGTTTTGGACTTGACCATGTTTCAAATACATCGTGTGTCTTAATAGCATGCTTTGCAGGAGCTGCCACCCTGCTTGGCAGAAGATGTGAAGATATACTGCTCCAGGGATCACTTGAAGCCTTGCAGTGTGTCTTCTGAGGCGTCAGCAGGTAAGAGTGCAGCATCACTCTTCATGCATCATCTCCTCGCTAGACAGGGAGGAGAGAATCATAGAACACTTTGGGTTGGAAAGGACCTTAAGCTCATCCAGCTCCAACCCCTGCCACAGGCAGGGACACCTTCCATAGAGCAGCTTACTCCAAGCCCTGTGTCCAACCTGGCCTTGAACACTGCAGGGATGGGGCAGCCACAGCTTCTCTGGGCACCCTGTGCCAGCGCTCAGCACCCTCACAGGGAAGAGCTTCTGCCTCAGATCTAACCTGAACTTGCCCTGTTTCAGTGTGAACCCATCACCCCTTGTCCCGTTGCTGCAGTCCCTGATGAAGAGTCCCTCTCTGTCATCCAATCATGCTTACAGTAAGAGCTCTCTTCCCAGCATCTAAGAAAAGGACTCTCACAAGAGACTGAAGTCCTCCTACACTGTCAGAAAAACACAAATCTGTTTGTGTAGGAAGGGCGAAATCTGTCCAGAGATCAACTTAGTGAAGTACCATAGCATATAAATAATTTAACTCTGCTTAATTCTGTTACCTTAGAGTCCTAAAGAGTAACAAGAGGCCCCTTAGTTTCAGGCAGGTTATAAAGAGTACAATTTCAAGGCAAAGTCCCACATACCTCTCCCTGAAAATCAGATCTGAAGAGTTCTCAGCTGGAGTATTAACCCTGCGATGTTCACTGGGCACGCTGGGCCGGTTTAGACCCATTTGTTGGCATCCTGACAGACCCCTCAAGCACACATGTATGGAGAGTTTATATTCTTTAAGCTAACACAGCTTGCTGCTTCTACCAGTCACTGTCTGCCATCTCATTGCCTTTACAGGAGCCCGGCAAGGGGCAGCTTGTGTGTTACAGCAAGAGGAGCCTTAAGCTAAGAGGCAACATCAACTGTGGTTTGTGTTTTCAGTATTGGCTCTCTACTTGTGCTTGGCAGAGGGAGATGGTTTGGCAGCAGTGAGGTGGGGTAGTAGGGCAGGAGAAGGCAGTGCTGCCTCTACAACTGGGCTGGCCTGGGCTCGTTTACAGTACTTGTGAATGTGCAGCCTTGATGCAGCACCCATGCAACTCAGTGGGGCTATTTCCTTTGATGTCACTTGATTTGATATCAGTTAGCTTTCAGAGCAGGTCTTTGGACGGGGTCAGTAGGGTAAAAGCTGATGCACTCAGGATGTCTTACTGCCCATCGCATTAATCCTGCTTATATTAAAAAGTTAAATCTGAGTAGCTGTTTCCCTATTTAAATAAATTCAACTGCTCAGCTTCTGCTTTCCCTCCCAGAGCTCCACACTGGCCAGCCCTGTGTGTGGAAAAGTCAGCAAGCAAGTCTCAGCCACTGTGGGGTATTAATGTAGAAAGCCAAAGCTGAGTCGGTTCTCCTTGTTCCTCTTACTGGCTATAGAGTTTCACAGGCTGGGATATTAGTAAATATTTATGTTTAATTACTTTCACTTAAGGAAAATAACCACAGCCAAGAAACCTACAGAGCACTTTAATGGGTTTTAACTTGCCACACTAAACCTCCTTCTTAAAAATAATGAATTCTATGAAGTCATCCGGTTTCAGACTCTCTTAAAGAGGTAATTTAATTCAAATACGGTTGCATATTACTAGCTTCAGCGTCTGAAAACATTTCTAGTGCCAGGGACTGTTCCATTGCCCTGAGTTATTCTGCAGCCTGACAGACAATAACAAGCTAAGCTTAGAAAAGTGGGCTGTGATTTGGTGTAACTGATAAATGAATTTGCTGGGTCCATTGCTTCAGGCAAGAAGCGCCGCGTGAGTGTGTTGGAGTGTCCTTTTCTGTATGACAGGCTGGGTTAAATCAAAACCAGGACTGTAAATATGGCATTAGCTGCTCAGCAGCATTGGGTTTGAATCTTTTCCTCAAGAAACAGCCTACAAAAGAGCTGCTTCCCTCTGGGTCACAGCTACAATGCTGTCCTTCTTACGTGCAGTGATGAGGTTCAGTTGTAGGTCCTTCGGTCCATTGTTGCAATATAATATAAAGAAACTTCAGTCCTTCATAGAGCCCATATTCAGGGAGAAAAGAAGGGGAACATTGTGTAATCTATGCAACTCTTTCTCTGACAGGTAATGTAATGGAAGGAACAAATGAAAAATACCTGTACTCTTCCATTTAGGGATGCCCAGCTGACGAACTATATGTAGGATTAGGGACATCCATCAGGGTAATTTTTCCCTCATGAGACAAATTGTTAGCACTGGTTTGGGTTTGGCAGTTAAGAGCCAGGAGGTCTTGCCACAAAGGCTGTAAAACTTTGTGAGGCTTTCAGTATCCTTTAAATGGTCTTCCCTTAAAGTAATTGCATACTCTAAAGCTCCTTATGGGGCTTAAGGGCTTTATTTGCCTAGGACAATTGCACACCTTGTGAAAAAAGCTGTAATCCAAATCCCAAGCTTGGGTCTGCCAACTTCTGAGATGTCGATTGCTAGGTACATAGCCTGCATGTGCATCTATCAACATGTTAGACAGAAGATGCATGGGCAGAGTCGCTGTATGCTTGATGTTTCTTCAAAGATATGCAACTCACCTTTTGTGACTTTGCTCATGTATGAAGAGCACGTGTAATGAATGCAGAACTGAGGAAAGATTTTTGCGTTAGAAAGTGCTGCAAGTGCAATAAACAGTGCATGCCTAAACACAGTGCTATCATACTTCAACTGTTCACCACAACTAGCTTTGAAGATACTACTTTGTCAGCTTCTGAATAGGACTGTGAGCACAGACAGCATTCAGTGGAACTGGCTTAGGTTTCAAGAGCTTGTGGGGTCCCAGTGAAGTCATGGGATGAGGTTTCTTGGCTCTGTGTTTTCCAGTTGTCTCCTAGTTCAGATACCTTTTCCCATCAATTAAATTCTTACCTGAGAACACATTTATTCCCCTTGATTCCTACTTCAGGCTTGAAGGAATCCCGTGCATTTCAAGTCCACTGATCTAAAAGTAAACCACTGATCCGTACTTGTATGGGGAACAATATCAGCTTTTGGATCATTTAAAATCCTCAAAGTTCACTTCACAGACCGGCAAAGGGTTTCTTTTCATTAGAAGACAATAACAGGGATAGGGACTGTCTGCTTCAAGGGGTCACACAGCATCTGGCTGAATGGAACTGTAAGCTTGCAGATGCTGCAGACGACGTACTCATTTGGCCTGATTGCAAGCTCTTCACTTCCATTCACATCCAGCTAGCTCTGACTGCTAATTAATAACGTGCTTCAAGTTTTACAATATGAGAGTCACCCCTGGGAGAACAGTGCTGAATGTGTTTGATGAATATGCGACCTCTTCCTTAAAGTAAGCCCCATATAAAGTTGCTTAGGTGTTCTTCCAGAAGAGTTCTGAAAGGATTAAAAGTGAACATGGAGCAATGGAACAAAAATCTTCATTAGAAGGGATTACATTTAAACCTTTCAAGATGACTGATATGTTTTTCCTTTTAACTCCAACTTGAGTGAGCTGTTGAATGGAGTTCAGAGATTATTTCTTGTCAGGACCTATAAAAAACTAAACTAAGGGATTTGAGCATGCTGAGCATGAAATTTTCATTGCCCTCTGCTGCATTTTAACTGTGCCTGAAAACCAGTGTTCACTTCTCAGAGTACTTAGCCATCTTCTAGGAAAGTTAATTTCATTTCAGCTCATGGTCAGTAATCAGTTTGGAAATGAAACCATTAACTTTAATGCAGTAAGTGCATGTATGCATTAAATTTTATTGCTGTATTTGAATTTAAAAGGGCAATTTCAAGGCAGTGTAAAGTTGCAGGTGCCTGCACTTTACTGTCCACCTCTTAAGAAGGGAGAACTCAGCATTTCAAACTTCTAGTCCTGCATATCACTATAATAAGTTTCAGTGCTGCATGGCACTGATATAAGCTGGAAAGGTTTCAAGAGGCTTTAGATCAGGCTTTTGGACTGTACTATTTATGTGAGGATCTTCTCACCTAAAGATACATCATCTGTAAAGCACACAACAGAGTTGACAGGGCCTTGCCATTACAATCAGTAATGACACAGATTTCATGAGTCCTGAAACTTGCTTCCCAAGCTTAATACATGTAAAGATCTATTGAGCCAACTATAAACGCATTAAAGAAAGCATAATAATAAGAGCACAACTGAAGCCAAGAATATTTCCATTTATTCAAAGGCTTCCAAACATTTTATATTCCATAAGATCATACGCAGAGTCAAAGCATTACATTTCAAGTTAAGATCAGATATTCAGCTGTAACTTTGAATATATGGATTGGAATCAAACGCAGTACTTTCACATTACTTGAGTTTTGACTGACTTTGTGTCTTTATATTCCTGTTCAAAAGAAAGGAAATCCCTGATAGCAAGACAAGTAAGCTGTGTTCTGAGCCAATAAATCCTCAGGGAATTTGAAGCAGGTAGATTGGAAGAGGCCCTTTAGGAGTCCGAAAAGCAATGGGTGACATTAGATGGATCTTAATGTGAGTTGCAGGTGCTCAGCTTTTAGGACAAGGGCATTTCCTGTGTGTTGGCACAATAACAAAGATGGAAGATTGAATGGTTCTTCTAATTCACAAGTCAGTAATATATACTGCTTAACTGGAAACGGCTGAAAAGATGCCTTTGGAATGCTCTGGGTGCCCCAACACATCCTAAACACTGCAGCCACGTCTCAGCATCATTAAAATAATAGAAGCAGATAAGAATTGCACCAGTGGAGTACTAAGATGTTGCTCAGCCTTCTAGGAAAGGACGACTTTGACAATATATCCAGCAGTAGGCAAGGCCTAAAACAACCTCTAAACTCACCTGAACTTCCTTGTTTGCCTCTTGATCACTGTTTGTACTCACAGCTAAATGATCCAACTTCAATTCCCTTGAATAAACATGCAAATAAGAGCAAGCATTTACATTTCAAATGGATCATCATTAAGGTTTCAAGCTGTCAATAGGATCAGCACAAGAAAATGTTATTATTAGACCCAAAAGTCTTCAAGGAAACGTGTGAGAAGAAAGGCTAATATCAAGGGACCATAATCTGTTCCTAGGCAGCTTTTCATTCTGCTTAGCAAACATGAATGATTCTGAGTGTTGAATGAAGAAGCCAGCTACAGAACCTGCACCACGCATTTAAGCTACAGCTGGCTGGAACACTATATGCCTGAAGGCAACATTTTTGAGTTCAAAGGTAAACATTTGGCTTTTTATAGGGAAAATTAGTTGTACAGTGCATTTGATTTAGTATACTGCTCCCCAGCCCAGCTTCTAATTGAAATGTATTAGAAAATAACCCTATTTCCACTGACAGGATGCAGTTTCCTAGAGAGGCATATGCTTGCTAGTAAACATCAGTCCTCTGGGCCAGGTCTACAAGACAGAGGTCACAACGTCCATAATTTCATATGTTTCAAGGCACCCTAAAGACTTCCTCCCCATGCAAATCACTTACAGGCTGCTCCAAGGGGCTTCCCATTAGGACTTCAACCATGGCTCTAAACTGATAAACTTCTCCCTGGAAACTTCCCCTGGTGAACCTCAGCATAATATTTTCCTGTCTTCGAGCCTAGGTGTATACACAGGGATCCTTTCTGGGCAAACCAGGCAGTAAATCACACTGACAAGGAAGGATCTCTACACTGAACCTGATGAAGGAGCGATGGTGGCATTTTGTACTTCTTGCTGTTGGATTAAAGGGATGAAGGGAGTTTTCTGGCGCTGCTGACCTGCAAAGCTGTCATGTAGCATTTGCATGGGTTTTCAGGCATTTCAGTGCAGCCTGCTTAGGTTTCTATTACTTGCCATTGTGGGGCTTTTTTGTTGTTGTTTGAGTAAGCTTTCTAAAAGCGAGGAAACCCCATGCTGCACACTGAGGTACTGGGAACCATGTGTTCCATGGCACAGAAAGATATGTTATGATTCTTATCTTTGTGAGACTGTGAGAAAATAGTTCTTTGTCCTCAAACTCATTAAAAAGTTATTTAATAAAGAACTTGAAACCATTATCAATATTTACAAAAGGAATGCTTGAGAGCTGAGTTATGTGTTTGGAAATTCACCGAAGGCTCAGTGCATTGAAGCAACAATATACGTGATAGGAAGTGGAGCTGACATTTCCCAAATATAAAAACCAGATGATGAAGGTTTAATTTCTATGACTTGGAGCAGTAGCTCAGAGTCTGCTAATCTCTCAGGAATATTTCCAGCCCATCGGGGTGCTCAAAGAATATAAAGTTCCCAGCATTTCTGGAAAGCCCATGGCAGGGGGTCGGAACTGAATGGTCCAGCCTTATTCATAGCAATAGGCACTCAAAAATAAAGCAGTGCTGAAGCAGGTTAGGATCAGGATCAAGACTGAAAAAACTAAGCATCATATTAGGCAGTAATAACTCCAGCCCAGGGCATGAGCCCTGCATGAGCACAGAGATGCGCTATAGTCCATGTAATTAGTCCAGGTATATTCATGTCTGGAAGGGTTGGAACTGGATGATCTTCAGGTCCTTTCCAACCCGAACCATTCTATGAGTCTATGAACGTTCTCATCATCCAACTGCATCCCCAAATATTCCATTAGCAAAAGCGGTTATGGGAGATGTTCATCCACACGATGTGCGAAAATCCTGAACTGCTTCTGATTGCAGATCCTAAAGTGCTTTTAAACACTTGCGGGCCTGGTTTTGTCTCTACATGATGCAGTTGTTATTTTGTACATGATGCAGCGTTGATGCTGTGCTTTTTCACCATGAGTGTACTTCACTGCTCATGCTGTCAGAGCTTTGTATTTCCTATGCTGTAGCAAAGCTGACTTAGAAATATTCAGGGAAATGACAAAAAAAACCCATTATTAATTTTTAATTGCACTCCAAGGACTTTATATCTATGGTTTAGAGGCTTGAAAATGGTCCAAGAGCAATGAAGAGATGGCAACAGGGTCACTGTATTCACCAGCATCAGGCCGGAGGTGGGAGCCTGACCACCAAGTACATTAGTTTTGCCAGGATTTTCCAACTCACTGAGCATTCAGTCAATATGCTAAGGCTGAGCTTTAAGCAGTAGTTGGATGGGGTCTAATCCATACATCTGGAAACAGCCTGTGTATAGGCGAGAATACATGCAGAGGGGGCTGCTCATATGTCCCATGTGTTTGCTTTTGTATTTGGGTGGGAAAGGGAAAGAGGAAATTCTCTGACATTTTCACATGCCTTTTATTTTAAAGTGACTCTGAGAAACAATTCAAACACTTTGTCTATTCAAATGAGAGGCTGGGAAGTGACCTGACTTCTTTCCTGGACACAGTCTTGGGGTCTCTCATAGAAAGTACCGCATTCCCACTACTGCAATTAGCTTACCAGCATCCTTGGAGGTAGATACCAAGGGCACAGGAATAAATTGCAGATCCAGGTCTTCCTCTTTGCCATGTCTTTGTGAACTGGTAGATAGTAAGCAATCATCTTTTGAGTACAAAATACTCTGCTCCTGTCCCTTCCCGTTGCTCTATGTTGCTAGAACAACTAAGATTCAGACAACCTCCTTCTCTACCTCTCCACTCTGGCCCCTGCGTTTCTGTTTGGATTTTAATGCAAAACTGTTTAAGCCCTCTAAAAAACCTACTACTGCTGTGAAGGATTTTATGGCCTGGCAAAATATTCACAACAGTATCTCCGACAGTTGTATATAAATCTCACAGCTCCTAAAGGCTTCAAGACTATGGAAACAGAGCAATGAAAACAAAACCCACTGGCAGTGATTAATTAGGCCTGGATTAACAGAATGCCAGCCTTTGCTAATTGTCCTGGGAGTCAGGAGGAAAGGAATCAGCGTTTCCTTTCAGGAGGAGAGGAGCGGCTCCTTCCAGGGAAATAGCAGGGCTCAGTTTGAAGTCAAATCCTTGAGTCTGAGCCTTTCTTGATTTAATCCTGCTGCTGCCCAAAGCCATGGACTGTCCCAGGCTCCGGCCTATCCCGGTGCCTCAGGGCAAGCTCCAAACCATTCACTTTGTACGGCATTTACAGAGACAAGGGATGTAAAATGTACCAAATTTAAACCATCAACCCCAAGGCATTCAGTGACCCTCACTGTGTATGAGTGCATACTATGCTCAAGTAGCATCATGCTTCTTGCAGATGTTACTGTGGTGTGGTGCCTGAGTATTCTTCTTCCCATAATGACTCCATGAAGTGAGAATCATGCTCCTGACCCTCGCCAGAACTGCTTGTTACACATGCTGGGTGGTTAGACCAGCACTGCTGAAGCTGTTCCTTCCCTTCTGAGCAGGTCCTTGTTTGGTGTCAATTCATGAAGCTTCACAAATGAAGTCCACTCACACTTGGATCTCATCCCCCTACCTTACAGTATTAGGTGACTGATTGTCTATAAGGCTGGATTGATATTATGTGCATTGAAGTATAAACTTGAGGACAAGGCAAGGTGGTGTGATTCCAGGACAAGAGGAAACGGCCTCAAGCTGCACCAGGGCAGGGTTAGATGGAGCTGAGGAACAATTCCTTCCCCAGAGGGTGCTCAGCATTGGAACTGCTGCCCAGGGCAGGGATGGAGTCACCGTCCCTGCAGTGTGCACACACTGTGGAGATGAGGCCTCAGTGCCATGGGTCAGTGGTGGCCTTGGCAGTGCTGGGAATGGTTGGACTGGATGAGCTGAAAGGGCTTTTCCAGCCTGGCTGACTATGGTTCTATGACTGTATGGAAGCAGGCAGGACTGTGGTTTATTTCCTAGGAAGCTCATCAAATCCGAACAATAGACTTTAAATCCATCACAATGGCACAGTTTAAGAAGGGACCAAAGTAAAAAAGAATTCCAAGAATTGTACCCAATGAAGCATGGAACAGGAATGAATGGTGTGAGTGGTGCATGCAGATCAGAACTCCAGATCATACTGTTTGAATAAGAGCTGCGGTTATTTTGCTAGCACAGACACAGTTCTTGCAAAATACGTTCCTCATAGATAATTAGGACAATCCAGGCATTCACAGCCTATGAGGAAAATGGGAACTGCATTCTAAGTACAAATAAACACATAGCTCTGGTTTGACACTATGTGCTGGTGCAACACACTCAGATTTGCATGCACTCAGGGGTGGATCCAGGTGCCAGTGGATTTTAATGCTACTCCATGTTAACAAGCACAGCAGATCCAACTGTGTTCCCATTGATTTGCCCATTTGGGGCAATCACAAGGGATCTGTTATTGTTGAGCCACATTTCCTGCTGTGGATTAGGAATAAAGACCAGGCTGCTGTCAGGGTGGACAGCAGGGAATTGCCTTGTTGCAAGGAGCCCATTGCTGTGATTAAAGCTTACAATGGCAAATGAGAAAGAGAGATTTTGATCTCACCAGCATCTCCTCTGCTTTTTCTGCCAGGTAACATTATCTCTTTGTCTCTTTATAACTGAATTGCATTGTTTTCATCATAGGTGGACCTGCCTTAAAATGAGATTAACAATAACAGCTATATTTAGGAGGGTTATTTAAAAGGAAATCTTGGGAATGGGAGCATTAGGATATAAGATATGGCCGAGCAAAAAGCTGTTATTGCATATAAATAGAGGATTTTTGTAGTGAAAAGGAGGAAGGAGTATCTTCTACCAAGTGGTCTGCCAACAGGGAAAGGGCAGAGGCTCAGCCATGGGGCTTTTCCAGCAGAGGCCAGCACCCACAGCACTGAACCGAGCAGGCACACATCAGGAGGTGGATTTTGCACAACCCTTTCCGGGTATTCTTTCACGTGTTCCCAACACTTGGTGCTGAACTGTGAAACTCCATCTGTGGTCACCAGCCCCAGATCATGCTGACAACCACTGATCACCTCAGCATTGCTCTGGCAAAGAGCATCTTAAAGCAGCAAAAAAGACAGAGCTGATTTTAACCAGCGAAGGGACCAAATGAATCACTGAGACATGCAGTGGCCTGGGAAGCTGCTCGTATTTGTCTCTTCTGTAGGCAAGAAAATGGAGCTGTAGAGACTTTGAAATCCCTTTTAGACCATAATGGGGAAACATTAATTATTGCATGCATGAAAATGCAATTACAGAAATTGAATTGAGCTGAGTCCTGGCGGAAGGCACTCACTGCAATCACCGGCAGCAGCCATTAAAAAACACTGAAATTTGGTCACTGAATTCAAAGAAATAAGGATTTGATCCTTAATTCTATTTTCTGAGTGAAATTGCGTGGGACTCGTGCCAAGCGTTTGGAAGCTAACAACAAAAGAATGTGAGTGGATTTAGTGGTGGTAGGAAGTAAATTAACAATGTAAGATGGACCCACTGAAAATACATGAGAATGTTGCCCAAATCTCCTAAAATGCCATCTTCACATCCTGTGCAGTGTATTGGTTATTCAGGCATGTATCAGGAAGTGTGGGTGGAACGAAAGGAGTGTCTTAAAGGCTGAGCTTTTGTAGAAGTGAATCTTTATCTCTCATTTCTTTTGGAAGCAGTTCTGGTCCTTTCCAGAGCAGCAAAGCAGAGCAGAGCGTGAGGTGAATCAGTGCCACAGTCCTGCTCAGGCAGGTTTTTAAAGGAGAATGATTTCTGTGTGCTGAGCGCCAGGCACATCCCTTGTTCCTCATGTATGGAGTTTATCACAGAATCGCCTTATCTCTGAAGTGACTATTGATAAATTATATTAAGCCACATTTCATTTGACATTTAACTGGTACTTTTAATTGGTTCAAAGGAGGTTGGACAAGTGTATTCCTGGGTGGAGGGTTCGGGACCAGGTTTGGTATCTTTGCTTTGCTTGCTCTTACCATACGAATTTGCCCTTCTTTTCAAAGAGGTGCTAAAGAGATGCCTGTCTTTATCCCCAAAAAGATCTAAACTCAAGGGCTGCCTTTCTCACGCTGGATGTGTCTGACTTCCCCAGAGCCCCTTGGGCAAGGCAATGTGCTGGGATGGTGTCCGTATCAATCACAGCAAATTCCTCCTCATAAGGCAGTGCTGGTGTGGTGCGAGTGATAAATAACAGGTGGTTAGTGCAAAGAAATCTGAGCACATAACAAAGTGAGGATAGGGTTAACACATTGGGGGTTTGCCTGCAGCTGTCCAAATAAATATGCATAAGTTCATTTTTTTTGCTTAGTTATGAATTCCTCCACCCGTTTCCCTGCGAGTGCCAGACATTTTGTACTCTAATTATTACCAGGACCTTTCCAAAGTCCATTTAAGTTAGACAAAAGAAGTTGTCACTGATCACAGGGAACTGGGATCAAGCCATATGGAGCAGTTTCACTGCATATTTATATTACAGGTTCTCAAGTTTGACCTTACAAGAGCAAGGCATATAGAGAAAAAAACTTTGATTCTTTTTGCAAGGGACTTACACATTCTGTGCTCTTCTTATTTCCAAGAAGGTTTTAAAAATAAACCTCTGCTTCTTTTAAATTATTCCAACAGAAATCTTTGCAGAACCACTAAGTCAGTGGAAGGTTCAGAGCTGCAGCCCCAGTAGCAGAGAAGGGGGAGTACAAGGATGCTGGAGAGGGACTCTGCATCAGGGACTGCAGCGGTAGGACAAGGGGTGATGGGTTCAAAGTGAAACAGGACAAGTTCAGGTTAGATCTAAGGCAGAAGCTCTTCCCTGTGAGGGTGCTGAGCGCTGGCACAGGGTGCCCAGAGAAGCTGTGGCTGCCCCATCCCTGCAGTGCTCAAGGCCAGGTTGGACACAGGGGCTTGGAGCAACCTGCTCTATGGAAGGTGTCCCTGCCCATGGCAGGGGCTGGGGCTGGAGGAGCTTTAAATCCTTTCCAACCCAAACCAGTCTGGGATTCTATAGATCCCATGTGGGATGGGAATCCCCGACTGGATCTTGACGCAGAGAAATGGAGTACCTTGCTCGGGATGCCCCAGGAGAGGCTGAGGACAGCTCTTTGTGGTCCAGGTTATTGCCTACTCAATTGATCCATGCCCTCTCTTGCTAAGTGCTGTGCAATCAACTCTAAGAACAGATCTACACACTCGATAGATGGAGTTTTGGAAACAGAAGCTGTGTTGTGCTTATTTCCATGTAGAAACAACGTGCTGCATTTTCCACTTCTGAAAACTGCAGCAGCTCTGTGGATGGGGAGTGATTTAAGCAGCAGTTCTTTTGTGATAGATATCACCACCTCAGTAAAAACTACAAATCCTGACTACACATTTTTATCACATTATATTGTGTTATAATGCAATGTATATATTATGCATTATTATGTATCTATCATATCATTATTCCTGACATAAACTCTTAATATTGTAAAATTGATGATGGAATTAGAAGTCTCCTCTGAAGTCCTGAAAAGATGAAGTCCAATTACAAGAGAATTTCAGGTATGAGTTAAAAGCAACTTCCATATCCCCTGGTGTGAGGAAAGCTCAAACCCCTTGGCTGAATGCAAACTGAGCTGAAAGAGAAGCAAAATACACACCTTTATTAAAGCCCTCTGTAAGCTGGGAGCAACCTGTGAGAAGAAGTTGATTAGAAATCTGATTAAACCCAGTAAAAGTTGCTAGCAAACACAACCTGAAATAACTCTGCACAAGCATGGGCGGTTTGCCCTGGGTTTGGCCCCAATGCCTTCAACCTCCTCTGCTAAGGCACAGAAATTTTAAGAGCCGCCTTTTCCCTTTAACCGAAAATCCACCAGCAGAAAGTGGAATTGAAACTCCCAGAAGTGAATCTCCTGTGTGTTGGATAATGTGCTTCCCACTGGGATCGGCTGCAGCAGGACAGGCTGCACCCACTGCTGCTGGGAGTAAAGAGGTTATTAGCAAGGCACAGGCAGAGGTGTCTAACCAGGTGAACCTGTACAGCTCTGAGGCAACACAGAGCTCCTGCCAAAACGAGATGAAAAGAGTTAAGGCTTTGCTTTGTGTTTTCCTTTGATGCACAAATACATGCACACAAGATTAAAGCTACGTTTTTAGTATAATCATGCAGCTATGATACCTGATGCAAAAGCGCACTTGGCTTTAAGGGCCTGGCCTGCATCGTAAGCCTTATGTATAAGAAGTTAATGATTTATTTGGCTCTATATCCAAGACAAAGCCTCATTTCTCAGAAGCATCAGCATTTGCCGTAAAGGGACTTGTAGTTTATGGGAAAAACATGTGTGGCAGAAGCATGCTGATTTTACCATAAGAGATCTGCCTCAGGAAAGAGATTCTGCAAAGAAATAGCCCTGAACTTAATACAAATAGAAAGTGCTTATCCCTGGTAAGCCTGAACTTCTCCTGGTGAGATTACCTCATGCATTAGATTCCACCTGAACCAACCCTTACTAAACTGGTCTTACCAAGCAACACTAACAATGTAATTTAAGTCTAAGGTACATACGCAAAGAGAGATAAATTGAGCAAAAGAAGTCTGAATTTTGCAGCAAATTGTTTCCTTGCAGATGAACATCCAGAATCACTTCAGTGGACATCAGTAACAGAAGACTTCACGCAAGAATTTATACATGCTTTCCACCAGTAATGAACTTAAGAACCTGGAACAGAATAAGCTACATAGCACTAATGGTAAGAAAACGAGTTCTGTTGTATCTAGTTATGGTTGTAACATTGCTGCAAGCATGGATGCTGATATGCTGGTAAGAAAAAGAATCTTTGGAATACTTTTCTAATGTAAGTCTTCTTTTATTCCTGTCTTCAGAGAGCTTGAAATCAGTACAATAACTTGGGGTAAATCTGGTTTAACAGTGAGAATCCACTCTTCACTGCTGCTTATTCTTCATCATTTTGCATCTGGTGTAATCATTTTGGCACGTGCAGGGTCAGTGTAAAATGGGACAAAATTAGAATCAGATTGTTCCAAAGCCCTTTATGAAGGTGCACACAGTGTAAGGCAGGAAACTGGAAAGTCACTCCCAGTGTCTCCTGGATCTCCTACTGATGCTCAGCTGCTTTCTAGAGTTATTCAAGTGAATTCTTCAGATCTGGTTCTATTTACCATTAATTCACAAAGAGGAGATTTATGGGCCTGAACTCATGAGTTCAGCCATCTGCAATGCAGTTTCTTTGAGGAAAAGGTAACTGGCTGTAAACAGGGGAAGAACCTTAATTAATCTTTATGGGAGTCTTTAGGCATTTAGAATCTTGGAATCCCAGACTGCTTTGGGCTGGAAAGGGCCTTAAGGCTCATCCAGAGCCAACCCCTGCCATGGGCAGGGACACCTTCCACTAGAGCAGGGTGCTCCAAGCCCTGTGTCCAACCTGGCCTTGAAC
>JASSUY010012634.1:0-32806 GCA_032466535.1 Forpus xanthops | reverse complement strand
TCCATCCCTTGTCCAAAGCCCCTCTCCAGGTTTCCTGGAGCCCCTTTAGGCAGTGGAGCTGCTCTAAGGTCTCCCCTCAAGGAGCCTTCTCTTCTCCAGGCTGGCCCAGCGCAGCTCTCTCAGCCTGGCTCCAGAGCAGAGCTGCTCCAGTCCTCACAGCATTTCTGTGGCCTCCTCTCTCCTATATATCCCTTGTAATGTTTTCTGGTAAGTGGGAGAAAGAGCTCAGTTAAAGCCCCAAGCTTGGCAATAAACACTTGGGTTCATATTTTGTGCTTTATGAAAACACGGCAGGACTAAGTTGCAAATAAAATATCATAGGAGGCAAACAGACTCTAGAATTGGCCCCAGAATAACAGGGGCTGCGGAGGAGCCCAAAAGAGCATTAGACCTGAAGGCAGGAGCTGCCAAAAGGCTGATGATGAAGATGATGGACAGAAAAGGGACAAAGGAATTCAAATTTTATGTTAATGTCCACTCCCCTGGGGACCCAGGCAAGCTGCAGAACCGGCAGCAAGTCCCTTCTCCTCCCCTTGATGCTGCTTTGTGCTCTGGTGAGATGAAGGGCACCCAAGGGAGCATTTAAGAGCAGCAAATTTAACAGCTGCATTGCTGTGGCTCCTTTCAAGCAAGTGGCAAACTGCGGCCTTCGCTTCCTAAATAGCAGCTGTTTGCTATGTAAAGGAGCACAAACATCACTGGAAAGGAGCAGCCCTGAACACACCAGGCAAAGCTGGATGCTGCCGCTTGTCCAGTGGCAGAAATAGGAGCAGTGCTTTTCAGGGGAAATAACAAATGATCCCAGTTCCAGGAGAGGTAACTGCAGGTTAAAGCTGCACAAACCCAGCCAGGTCATCTGCGTGCTGGAAAAATAATTTGTCAGGCATTTATTAGGATCAGCTTATTCCACTGCTGGTTCCCAATGGAAAGAACATTTTAGAGCCCTTGTAACAGCTCAGGAGCGGAAAACAGGGAGCGGCCAAGGAAATCTGAAAACCCTGTTTGCTGAGGGACAAGAAGCTGCAATGGGCTGACAAAAGGCAGGGGAGAGCAGCTGCCTCCTGCCCAAAGGATGCTGCTGAGCCACAGATATGGGTATGGGAAAGGCGGGGGGGGGGGGTGGAAGGAAGAGCCTGCAGATCCTCTGGCCAAGGTTGTGATGTTTGGGAAAGTGGGAATTCCAAGAATGGCTTTTGCAGTGTGTGATCCCCGAGTATTGCTGGGATGGGATGGGGAATATGTCCTGGTTATCGGCTGTGCCTGCACGGAGCTGGGAAAAGCATCAGCAAAGGTGCTGCTGGCTGGGTGTTGTGCAGGGGTGTGAGCAAACCCAAGGTCAAGCACACAGTATCTGCCATGCTGAGGCCAGGTTAAAGCAAAATGATCATTTCAGTCCCACCAGCCTTAGGGGAATGGGAGTGGGTTCTCTCTGTGACACCTAAGGGAGAACTCACATCACTCTCAATGTATGATACAAGCACAGGGCTGAAGCAAAACTCAAAAGCAATAGGAATTGTTGCAGACAATGCGGAGCCTCCCTACAGGCAGTCCCAGAGGAAAGGGACACTGAGCTTCAAAGTTCAGTCCCTCAGTCCTCCTCATTGAATTGAAATGCACTGATTGATACCAGTTCATGACCTGCCTCACTTTGTAATGAAGAATCCCAGTCAAGGATCAAATTGGCTCTATAAATATTCATGAAAGTAAGTCTGAGGCTGGGTCATTGCTCCACAGAGCAGGAGGGACCGTAGTGAAGAACGTGTCTGGGATCACACAGCAAAGGGAGCAAAGTGCTTTAACCACTGGCTGAGCTTCCTCCTTCCCCACACTGGGGAGCATCATCTCCTTTCAAAGGAGGTGGAATAAATAAACTCAATAGCAGAAAACCACACGTGTGTAATTACACAGCAGGGAAAAGCCCCCATCTCTCTCAAAAACTCATCCTGACATCAGTAGGATGGTGCCTGGGCGCAGCAGCCATCTTGACCATCCCTGCTGAGCACATGGGGCTTGGGGAGTGCTTTTCTGCTGGGGTTTGCAGCCATTTGCAAGTCTCTCCACACATCACAGGCTCCCAGACAAGGCAGCCCTGGGTCCTGCTTCAAGAAGGGGCAACACTTGCCAGCCAGTGTTGAAAACACGCAGGCTTCAGAACTTCAGAATGAGCAGGTACTGTGAAAAGCTTCGTTCCTTGCTATTGCCACACTTGCCTTCTTTCCTGTTTCAGAATCAGGCTTGTTATATCAGGATTGCTGACAAAGGGAGAGACAGGCATGTGGGAGTCCTCTGCTGAAAAGCAGGAGAGCAGCAGGCAGAATTTGGGTGCATGCCCTCCACATCGTGTTGGGCAGGGACTAACCATGAGGGATGGGGAAACTGTTGCCTTGGCTTTCACCCAAAGCAAAGGGCAATCACCCAGCGATTGCAAGCCTGGGGTTTCCTAGCCATAGGCACAAATTTGACCCTTCTGCCTCCCTCCTGACCCTGTTGCCAGCCCAGGCCCACCCCATGTCACCCTTGAAGCAGAGGAGAACCCACACTCACATCTGTCCTTCAGGGGCATAGGTGGAGCCAGTGATGCTGAACTCATGCAGGCTGCATTGGGTGCCCTCCACCTTCTCCATAATGAACATCTGAGAGCGGGAAACGTGGAGACAGAGTATTAGGCAGTGATTTGGTGGTACAACCCATGTGCCCATCATGGAGACCCACCAGTCAGTACCATCCCAGCAGTGCACTTGGCTTACCCCCCTCCCTGGTCACCCCCAGCTCCTGGCTGTCCCCGAATCCTTCCACCTCTCTCCTGCCTTTTACATGTTCACCTCCTCCAGCTCTTTTTTCCATCGGAGAGGAGCGATGCTGAGCCAGTTCCTAAGAAGGTGCCTGTGTTTTTCTTGGAGCAGAGAAGGAGCCAGGTCGAGCTTTCCGCTCCTGCCCTGGCTGCCCTGGAAAGCCTCTGTGGGGCAGGATCCATCCAGCTGCCCCTGCCACCCCTTCCCAGCTCCTGGCCACCAGCTTGCCTTGTCTGTTACTGGGCTCTCAGCTCTGCTCTGGGCACTGGCAGTGTGGCAGTCTAGTACTAAAGCCCCTGGGAGCAGTACAAGTCCGACATGCTCTGTTTTTATAGTTTTGCCTTTCAAACTTCCTTCCAGTTTCTCTCTTGCTGCTACAGTGAAAGCAACAACCCCCAAAAGTAAACCACAATACAAATCCCCCTCTCCCCAAGCTGTCCCAGACCCCATTGCTCCCTCCTAGCACAGCCCACCCTCTGGGGCAGCCTCCAGCTGGAGGAAGAGCGGAGCCTCACCCCAGCCAAGGCGACACTTTGGCAAGGCTTGTTTCTGCTTAATCATTATTTATGACCCAGGTTGAGGCCAAAAAGTAACATAATAAATAAATAAAACTGGTGTGATGAATGCATTTTCCCAGCTGCAATTGCCTGTCGGGAGCAGCCAGGAGGGAGCCTGATTTTCCGCTGGTTGTTTGAGATGTTCCCCAGGAGAGGGAAGCAACAGATGCTGGAGGAATTGGGCAGCACCACTCAGCACCAGAGATGCAGCATCTCTGGGTACTAGCCATTTAACACAGGGAGTTTTAGTGTTATTAGTGTTATATTTAATTGACTGTTAATTATTGTTAACTATAAAAGGGCTCCCCAACATAAGAGACATCCCCACACAGCCCAGTATCCCCAAATGCAAGCTTAGAACCAAGCCAAAAAGGTCAAGCTTAGTGAAACACGTTTACAGCAGGTTTAGCACCAGGACACCTCAGTGGGTTTTCTCACCTCCATATTTAACAGGCTTGGGCAAATCAAAGCAGGAGGTTCAAAGCAAACATCTTCCATGTGAATGCTTCTGAACCCAAAGCAATGTTCCCGTGGCCCCACAGCTGCACAGGTAATTGCAGATACTGCATTTGCTAGGCTACTGCCCTCAGTGCCTGTCCCAGAGCCCATCCTGGAGACCCCTCAGCATCCCTGAAGAGTTTCAAAGAATATCAAGAGCTAAACAGATGTCCCGGGTCATCTGCTGAGACATTGAGCTCCTCTGGCAGGAGGTGCCACCACTAATACATAAAGAACCTCAATAGAAACTCCCTAAAATGACCACTCCAGAAACCAAGGTGAAGTGTGGCACCTACTTTGAGCCAGCACCAAAAAGGATCTTCAAAGGCTGAGCATCCTTCATCTCTTTGTGAGACATCCAATGCCATAGGCCTTCCAGAGAGCCAACACCTCCTGGTTTGTTCAGAAAACAGACTCCTGTGCTCAGAAATGCCACCCAGGCTCATTTACTGGAAAACCTGGAAGCACTCACCCCAGGCATCGGTGGCTTTGCCTGATAGGGGCCTGTTTGTTTCCAACTGCTCATGGCTACAAAACAATTCCTGCTTTTACAATAGCAGCTTTCTTATTAAAAAAAAAAAAAAAGGGAAAAGAAAAAATAAATAAAAGTCACTCCAGGCCCTTTATTTTTCCATGCCTGTTTAAAAGAAGTGCTGTGTAACCCACAGCAACCAGAGGTTACAGCACTTTTCCTGCCTGCTCGCAGCTTGTGTGACTGGCAGGGAACGGGGCAGCCAGGGCACTGCAGAGGCGTTGGCAGGGGTTTGAGTGGTGTTTTAGCACTGAAAAGGGGTCAGGTTTTCAGGCAGGGGAAGCAGTCCAGAGGAAATAGCTGTGTTTTAATCCGTGAAGAGGGCAGGTAAGGTTCCCATCACAGAAATAATATAAATAGTAACAGGAGCAAGAAGAGGAGGTGGCAAAGCTGCACACTGCAGCTTGGTTTGTGGAACAACGGCTCCAGCACCCAGCCAGCACCACCCCAGGGCTTCCCTCTGTTCACCCTCATAACCCTTTTACAACCATGCTGGTGACTTGGGGGGTTAACACAACAGAGAGGTGGGAAGGAAAACGTTACAAGCATACCCTGCTCCAGAAGGGCTTCAACCATCACACCTGACAGGTCTCGTCTGGCTCTGGTGCTGTACCACACAGCCAGACACTGCTGGGTGTATTTTTAGATAGCAAAGAACACCCATGGATGCACCGTCTGCAGGCTTGTGGGGAAGGAGATGTGAAGGATACAGCTGCACATTTCTGTAGTACCTTTAAAAGAAGTACTCATCAAAAGGCAGACAAGAGAGGATTGCTGTCTGGAATAATAAGAGGCTGCAATCAGCAGTCATTTACCCATCAATCAGCCCACAGATCAGCATCATTTTCCTCCTGTACTGGAAGCAGCCCCGGCACCCACCAGTAACTGCCAGAGCCCCTGGAAAACCCCCAGCAGGGTCTCCCACTAATTAGGACTGGTTTAAACAGACAGCACTGCTGAATCAAAGCAGTGTCCTGGAGATCTAAAAGCAAATAGTGCCCACACAACTCCCAACTGGCTTCACTGGGAGCAGGAGTTTGCACATACAGGCTCTGCTACAAGGTTTATTGAGAATAAACCCCTTCCTGCTCTTGCTCCTCAAAACACCATTTCAGAGGCCTCCAAACACTACCTCCCTCTCCCAGTCATTAGGCTCCTCTCTAGCCCTGTCCTGCTCTGCCCTACACAGCAGCAGCCCCAAGCCACCACAGCCACACTCATATCTGCTTCAGGTCCTGACTTTCAAACACCACCCTCGAGCTCCTGGAAAATTAAGTTAGGATACATAAAAGGTGATGTAAGTTTTAGGAGAGTGATTTAAATGTGTAAGAGCAAAGCTGCAATGCATCTCTGTCCCTTCTCCCCCTGCCAGACTCCCATCACTCCCAACCACATGGTTATTCAATAGTTAGGAGAAGGCTGTTCCTGGTTGCTCCACACCATGGGCTGGGTGAGATGGTGGTCTCAGACACCCCAGTTGACTGTCAGCTGGGTGACACAAACCATAGGTTCAATCTGATTTAATAAGTGGGATTTTGATTTCACTGTGTTACTGCACAGACGTAACCTCTAGCGGACTTGAGATCAGAGGAAAAGCATCAAGATTTTGGCCAACCCAGGAGGACAAGGTCCTGGCATAAGGCACTTCAGTGGGCACTTAATGCCCATGGGCATTTAGGGAGCATGGCTTCACCCATGCTGACTCCCTGGCATCCATATGCACCCTGCTGAGCTGGCTCTGCTGCATCCCAGCTATGAAATCCAGACACCACATGCAACTCAGAGCCAGCAACAGAGCAGAGGGTTTTAAAACAGATCTAAAGCCTTTTAAGAGTCACTTTACAGCTCTACAGACCTGATGCCAGCAGTGAGATGTAGAGGGCAAGCACTGCTTGGCACCATACCCTGGCTGAGCAGCTGCACTCAGTCAAATGTAATGTGTGAGTTAATGAAATCACACTCAATTAATACATTTTCCCAGGTTATCGATAGGCTTTTGTGGCTTTTCACCCCCGTGGCTGAGCAGCTGCTGGTGCAGGAGCATATCCAGGACACAACAGCAGCACAGCACAAATATTTACCCACCCATTGCTCAGCAGAGCCACCAGCAGTCCCCGTGCTGCCGGTATCAACATGGGAATCTCCCTCTGTTAAACATTAACAGCCATGTCTGTGTGTCCTGGGGCCAGCCTGGCTCTTGCTATCGCACCCTGGGAGCCAGGAATCAGTCAAGTGAATGCCACAGATATTGGAATGGGGCTGTGGGGAGATGGGGTGCATGATTCACTGAACTTTGAATTGAAGTTCATTCTGCAAATGATGACTGATGCTGAAGTCCCTCATGCATGCCACTGCTCCACTCCATACCCCTCCTGTCTTCTCCCTGTCTCAGCATCCCTAATCTTGCCTCCCTGATCGCGCCAGGCTGCAAGAGATGGTGACATTTCCTCCTGAGTTCAAGGAGCAGATCCTCCAGTAGGAAGTGTTTTGGAGAAGACATGGTCACTCCCACCTCACCTTCTGCAGTCTGCAGAGCTGAAGAGAGCCCAAATGCTGGGGTCACCCTTTACTTGCTTCCTTGCACCACTGGATCAGAAAATGGGCTGGTGGGAACACGTGGGCAACTTGGCCACTGCCTTATTCCAGCAATGTCTCATTTTAAATCATTTACAGGAGACGAATATCAGATGTTTCCAGTCATCTGTATTTTGTGCTGAGCAAACCAGTGGCCAAAGCCCATGGCCAGCTTGCAGCACGATCACAGCTTCCCACCACGCTACCAAAGTGTCAGAGTGGAGGAATGGTGGCCAGGTCCATTTTTCCCCACAGCAACACATTTTCCAAGGCTCTCCTATAAAACTGACGTGCCAAGGCCATGAAGAAAAGCTTTCCTAGGACTTGAGTATTAATGGGGAAAGTGAGAAGTACTTGGATGCTCCAGGCTTTCCTAACAAGTCACCTCTCCATGGAGCCAGGCGGGCAGCAGCAAAGCTCTCTGGTAGACCAGGAGCCTTCAATCTCTTTGTCAAACCACCCCAGAGCTCCCTCTGTCAGAAGAGCTTTTCAGTCCAAGCCCAGCTGCACATATCTGCTGATGGCAGATCTTCCACCAGGAGAGGACAAGTAATCAAAGCACCTTTTCACCAGATCATGGGCTTCTTCTCTTAACCCATGGATTTTTACACAAGCTTTGTCAGACTCACACATTGCAGTGACCCTCCAAGTTTTGATCTCATAGGTCCAGGCTTTGTAATTTCTCCCTGGTTTGGTCAAAAACAGGGGGAAAATGGGCAAGAGAGCAGAGGAGAGCAATTGTGCTGGCATCTCCAGGAGCTCTGTCTCAACTCCACATCCCAGCAGGAAGAAATGCTCTCTGAGAGGCAGCCCTGAAGTAAATATGCAACATGGCATCTCCAACCTGGTGTACTCATAAAAATGACTTTTCTAATCACAATCATGCCAAGAGAAGCCATCAGCCTTACTGACCCTCCTCAGGCAGAGAGGAAGCTCAGAGCTTCCTATAAACCATCTTCCATTCTCATCTTCACAGCCCTGATACGAAACAAGTCTGATGAGGACAACAAAGCCCATCACCCCATGATAGGGATGGAGCAATGCAGAGTGCTCGGGAGCTTACAGAGCATCCCCTCTGCACCTCAACCCCCTGAGCACCCAGCACTCACTCGGCAGACGGACATCTGGTTGGTCGTGAGGGTGCCGGTCTTGTCAGAGCAAATGACAGAGGTGCAGCCCAGGGTCTCCACGGAGGGCAGGCTCCGGACGATGGCATTCTTCTTGGCCATGCGCCGCGTGCCCAGCGCCAGGCAGGTGGTGATGACAGCCGGGAGGCCCTCAGGGATGGCAGCCACTGCCAGTGCCACCGAGATCTTGAAGTAGTAGATGGCCCCCCGAAACCAGGAGCCACCGTGGACCGGGTCACTGAAGTGGCTGACATTGATGACCCAGACAGCGATGCACACCAGGAAGATCACTTTGGAGAGCTGCTGGCTGAACTCATCCAGCTTCTGCTGCAAGGGTGTCTTCTCAGGCTCAGTCTCCACCATCTGGTTTCGGATCTTCCCGATCTCGGTGTACACTCCTGTTGCAATGACAACTCCTACGGCCTTCCCAGCTGCAATGTTGGTGCCCTGGTAGGGAAGAAAGAGGACAGAGTGGGAATGTGGGCATGAAACCTTTCAGCCTGAGCAGGGAAATGGGGTGCTTGTTGGGAAAGAGGAACATAAGACCTTGGTTAAGGGGAAATGAGACTTCTGGGGTTTTAAATAAACCCATCCTAAAGCAGCTGGACATCCCTCCAGAGAGTTCTCACCCCTTGAGGATCTGACTGCTGTCTGAGACGACCATGAGCAAGGAGGAAGCCCAAATGCAATAGCTCTAGGCTCAACCACAAACCTTTTCCCCACCCATAACACATCCTACCTGATGGAAAAACCACAGCGGTTGCCCAAGGCATTTACGGGTGTCATAGCCCAAATGAACCAGGTCCGTATTTTTATGTATTTGGGGCTGCTCTTATGGATTTGGGTCTTTCTCATGCATGCACTCCCTTTCTCTGCTCAGAGATCTCCCTCATCCATCACCTTCTTCACTTGGTGGCTCTTTGGGAAACCACAGGAGAGGTGAGGACAGGTGTAAAGGACTTACGGAGAAAAGCATGTTCTTCTTGTCCTGGTTGACAGCCCGGGGGTCGGGGATGGGGTCAGCATGTTTGATCACTGACACAGACTCCCCTGCCGAGACAAGAACAGGGAGATGAACACCCATGTTTCCTCTCCAGCCTTTGCTCAACACTGCTCTAAGCCTTTCTAAAGCAGCATTTGGCCATCAAACCATTCATCATGGGGATGCAGAGCTGGGCCAAGGCGCTCTGAAGACGATGGTTGCAAAGAAACAAGCTGTGGAAGGTGTCCCTGCCTGTGGCAGAGGATTGGAACTGGATGAGCTTTAAAGTCCCTTCCAACCAAACCAGTCTGGGATTCTATGCAAGCCATTCCACTGAAGGTTTACACTTTATCCTTTGCAGATTTGCCCTTTTTCTGCACCTCCTTTGTCCCCTGGAGAACTAAGTTAGTGCAAAGCTATGTTTTGAGGAGACTGGGCTCCTTTCTTCATACTTTTAACAGTTTTTCTGATTTCTTTTCCTTCCCTGCTGTCATCTCCTAACTTAACACATTTACAAAATCATACAAAAAGGGCTGAAACAGGGGAAAGCCCTTTTTGTCATCTATCATTCATCAAACCACAGAAGGGTCTGAGTTGGAAGGAACCTTAAGGATCATCTAGTTCAAAGCTCCTAGCTTTCCTTGACAGCAGAGGGAGAGAATTACTGCAATATCACAGATTATCAGCTTTACAGGCTTTTCCAGAAGCTTTTTTTTTGCTTAAAAAGAAAGCCCCAAATACTGTCACCTCTCCTGGAAGTCATAAGGCCTCATGCACAAGTGGTGATCATGCAACGGCTGAACAGAGGGAAAATGGGAAGGAACTGAGCACCTCCTCCCATGTGCTGCACAGGAAAGCTCCATGCTTTGTGCTTTGCAGGACGGACGCCCAAGCACCAGGCTCACCTCGCCTATGCCATGGTTTTTAGATGACACTGGGACCTCCCCATTTTGTTCTCCAACCCATCTCCCACCACAGCAAAGCATTTAGCTCAGGGTCAGATCCCAAATCTGGCCCCAGAAGGAAAGGTCTCTGTTCAGCAGCCACTTTTGCACCATCAAATGTGCACGTACCCGTGAGGATGGACTGGTCAACCCGCAGGGTGGTGGACCGAATTTCGATGATCCGGATATCCGCTGGCACCTTGTCACCAACTACAAGGACAAGAGAAGAGCAGCAAAATCAGGTGCCCCCAGCCCTGCCCCATTACCTTCCCCAGATGCCACCTGAGTGCACCTTGCTGTGGTTTGAGCCAGGTTTGCCAGGACAAGTAGCAAGGGAGGAGCTGTGCATGGAGCAGCCAAACCAAGGCATAGCCCTGCCCCCTGCCCTGCATCACCTGCCCCACCACATCCCAGCCTCTCCTCTTCCCTGCAAAACCCCTACAGCACCCCCCCATCTTCCCTCTTCCCTGCAAAAAAACCCCAAACATCCCAGTTTTAGAGCAGCCTGAGCCTTCCAACATCACTCTTAACCCTGTTTCAGGGCTCTGTAGGCTGAGTGGAAGCTGTTGACACTGGATGACCTTTCCTGGCTGAGTCAAACAGCCATCCGTGGGTCTCCTGGCACAGTAAGGTGGTTACGGGTGAAAGCAACCCCATCAACTCACAACCACCAATCACCACCCTCTCAGATGCCTGTGCTTCCTTAAAAAACTCATTTAAAGCTGCTTTTCCTGCTGAGTTTCTTCCTCCTGCTCCCTTATCGGCTGGACACAACTGTGCTCTAGTGCTTTGGAAACACTGATGCAGAGCAAGCCCTGGCTCAGAGCACTTACAACCCTTACACAACACTGCCGGCTTGGCTGCTAAGGAGCGTCTTAGATCCCAGACTTTAACGAGCACTTCCTCCCGTGGCTCGTAAAACCACCCCTGAGCACAGCGGGATGGGGCTGGCATTACTCCATCACCAACCACTTATTCCAACTGCACATCCCGGTGCTCTCAGATGCAGCGTGAAACATCTGCCGTCAGGACAGACCTGCCCTGATCCCTATTGCAGCTGGATTTGGGGGAGGAGTTAAGCACAGGGACCCACAGACTCCCCAGAATGTACACTTCATGCACTCAGACTTTGAAGCATCTTAATGGCAGCAATGATCTCCATTACTCGGAGCTTGGCAATGGGATGGCAAAGCCAGGTCTCATTGTCCCCTTGTTCTGAATACAACTCATGGGCAGATGAGGAGGGAGACTGGTCCTTTGTGAGGTTCAATATATGCTAGAAATCTCGAGAGGGACTTTGTAAAAAGGAATATAGTGATCAGACAAGGGGAGATGGCTTTAAACTGACAGAGGGGAGATTTGCAACATCAGGACCCAGTGCCTTCTGCTCCAGGGTGGATAGCAGATAGCATCCCAGGAGGCTTGCATGGCACAGGGCAGACTTCCCGTACAGGCCTGGAGGCTGCCATTAGCCAGCTACTGAATATATCACCCAAGCATGGCAAGTCTCCCCTGTGCCAAAAGCCAAGGGAAGGAGAGGAGCTAGACACTGCCGAAGCAAAGCAGGAGCAGGCAAATGGTGCAGCACCTGATGGAGCTCCCTCAGCAATGCTCTGCCTGCTCCTTTTGCGTAAGGCAAAAAGCTGGTGCTGCAGCCGAGTTTAATCCATGTACAGATGCCTGCACAAGGGCTCACCACGACTGCCTTGTTACAGAAGGGCAAAAATCAGCTGGGAGCTAGGTTTAAACAGCTCGCCAACTTGCAACCATCATAGAATAATGATCTTATGATCATCTAGTTCCAAACCCCTGCCACGGGTAGGGATGTCTCACCCCAGACCTTGTCAACAAAGGCTCTATCATTCCCCTCTTAGCGCAGCAGGTTTTCTGCTCCCTGCTGCTCAATTTATTGCCTTAGCACAAGCAGAAGCCAGTTCCTCCTGCAAGCACTGTCCCTGCTGACCCCAAGATGTCACCCAGATGTCCACTGCATGTTCAGAGCTATTGTTCCTGCTGTGCTTTCTTATCAGGCAGCCTGACTGCATCCTCACCACTTGCTAGAACCTCTTAAACCCAGTTAACTTGCTAATCATTTGCAAACCCCTCCAGAGAACTCAGCTCTTTCCCTCGCAGTTGTGATGCTGACTGTGCCATTACAAAGCAGTCTTGAGCTGCTAGTGGGCAGGCAGCAAGCACTCAATTTGGGTGAAGATGGCAGAGTTTAATCAATTATTAATTAATTAATTTAATTAAAGGCCAGGTCAGCAGCTGGAGTGTATTTCCAGAGCTGGCTTGGGAGCACCGCCAGCTCGCCCAGCTGAGGCTCTGGCCAGTGCTCCTCTGCTTGATCCTCCCTGCATTATTCTTATGTTCGTCTTCCAGCTGAAACTCAAATGGAAGACACATAAATAACAGAGAGCTGGCTGAGCGCAGGAGGGATTGCAGCATGTTTCCACTAGCAAGGCCACGAGGAGGAAAGGAGAGGATTAGTTTTGCGGCTCTGGGGGTTTACAGCATCATTTAATGAACAAACAAAATGGGATAAGTAAAATGCATCTCCCTTAGGTCTTGCAGGGCAGACAGGAGACCCCCAGAGATCCTTTGCCGAATGCAAAACCCCACTAGAAAGGAACACGTAAGAAAAAAGCACCCTGCAGATGGTCCCCTCTGTGTCTCGCCCTTCCCAAATAACAAATTCCCGTTCCCAAGGAATCCTGCCCACACAGGCAGGACCAGTGCTGCTGTCTGCAGCACTGAAACCCCTCCGAGCTGGTGGCAGTGCTCGCCTGGCACCACCATGCAGCACCCAGCACCAGCCCTGTCTGGGGGATGCACGTGGGAGAGCTGCTTCCAGACAGAGGGAATCTTGGCGGAACACTGTATGTCCTTCCAGTTCTTCTAGAACATGGGGAACCCCCCCGAGATGAAAAACCTCTGCCAGAAATACACACTCCTTTTTTTCCTTTCCTGCTGTTCTCTACTGCCTCATGCTCAGGGCAAAGCCTCAGCAGGCTGATGAGCCCCAGCTTTGTCCCAGATCATTTCCCCTCTCTGCATTTGAAGAGAAACTAAGATCTCAAGTGTACACCAACAATGTGGCCCATGCCTATGGAGAGGATGCACAAGGACCACAGGGTGTCCATCACCAAAACCCCCCTGTCCAGCACAACCTCCCCATCCCATCCTGTGCCCAAAGGTGATGGAACCCTACCTGCCACCTCCACGATGTCCCCAGGGACAATGTCCCGGGCACGAATCCGCTGTACCCCGCTGCGGTCAGCACGGATCACCTTCCCCATCTCAGGCTCATACTCTTTCAAGGCTTCAATGGCACTCTCAGCATTTCTCTCCTGCAAGAGGAGCAGAGCTGTCAGTGGTGGTGTTGCTCATGCCACCAGGTTCCTTCCCCACCTGCTGCAAAGACAGAGCACCCAAACCACAGCCCTGGCTTTGGCACCCATTTGCACCATGGATGGGGAAAATGCCATTTCTTCTTCAGCTGCTCTGAAATGGACCCCACTGGCTTAAATCACACCAGGTCTTGGGCACTGATGTTCTCATTCTTGGTTTGGGAAGCAGCACATCCCACCCATATATCCATATGTTTTTCCCCATCCAGCAACCCAACCTCAGATCAAGCTGCAGATATATAAAGGTCCTTAAGTTGAATATAACACTCATGGCTGAACTGAATCTTTGATAAATTAGTTTCTAATGGCAAAAGCAATCAGACCTTCAAATGAAGCGTCTCAGTCATGTGGAGCAGAGACCTGCAGGGCAGGTGGGGAGTGCTACAACTTACCTGCCACACACCCACCACAGCATTGGCAATCAGGATCATAATAATGACAACAGGCTCCACAAATGCTGTCGTGGTCTCTTCTCCTTCTTCAAACCAGGCCAGGATCTGGTGGGCAAGAGAAGAGAAGGACCACAGTGTGACTGAAACAAGTACCAACATTGAAACACCCTACAGTACTCCTTCATCCACCATGCACCTTCTTCCAGCTCTTTTGCTCTTTGGCTGCCACCATGGTCCATATGTGCCCTGGAAGGTGCCCACTCAAGCCCAGGGTACTTACAAAGGACAGAAAAGCTGCCATCAAAAGGATGCGGACAAGGAGATCTTCAAACTGCTCCAACACCAACTCCCAGAGTGACTTTCCTGGTGGGAAAACATGAAGTCAAGAACAGTCAGTGCTAAAAAAAAGCCAAGGCCACAGGGGTTTATACCACTAAGGCCACTCAGACCAACAGCAGCCCATCCATTGGTCGCAGCAGAGCTACTCCAGTGCTCACTGGCCATGGGCACTAGTAAGGATGTTGAGTGCTGCAGTGGGGAATTTTTCTCTCTACTGTTAAACATCTTCATTTCCGGCATTGTCCTAGCAATGTAAACTGTGTCTAGTTTTAACTACAGAAATTAAATCCTCTGTGTTTCTATGCACAACAGGCAGCTTTGTCATCACAGGAAAGCTACTGCTGTCAGTCCAGCTTTCTCTGGGATTAAAACCAACATCAAAAGACCCCAGACACCCCCTCCTCTTTGTCCTTCCACCCAGACTCAAAGCATGTACCCACCTTCACCTCTAGCCCACTACTTACCTTCTTCTGCAGGGAGCTCTGTGCATTTTCATCGACAGCCCAGTGAGCAACACAAAGCAGAAAATGATAAAAAGATGAATTAGTGATTTGGGCCCAGACCAGCAACCATCATGCCCCAGCAGTCCACTCAGTAACCCAAAATGCAATTCGATCCACACATATTCCAACATCAAGACAGCTCGTCCCCAAACTTCTCTGTCTGATACCAAGCAAGCAGCACTGGACGCTCCCCACACCACCCACACATTGTTTCCCTGATGCAAGCAGTCCCTGTAGCATTTACTGCTGCACTCAGCCTACCTAAAACATACTCCTCAGGAGCTGCCCTCTGCAAATCCAGGACACAGGGGCCAAACCATCCTGTAAAATACCCTGCCAGAAAGCCAATACAGACCCCCTGGGGACTGTAACTTTCAGACCACATTCCCTATTCATCAGTTGTACTTAACAGCCTGCAATGCTCCTGGAAAGAAATCAAAAGCTAACGCTTAGCTGGCCCAGGCCATCCTCTTGAATCCAGCCTGATTGGTGCAGAGCCTCCATCCACACTGCTCCTAACCACCTGCACAACCTGAAAAACCCTCAGGAGCTCCTGATCACTACTACTGTCTCTCCAAGACTGCCACATCCCCGTGGATGACCACTACCTTCATATACCACATACACTGAAGGGTCCCAAGGTCACCAGGCAATGAACAAACCCCAGCACCCACCTATGGCATCGCTCCTGCATCCTCACCCATGCAGTACAGACATGCCGGTGCTGCCATGGGTAAGGTTTGGCCAAGGATTGCAAGGTCCTGCATTCAGGGAGGACTCAGGAGTTACCCTCCTGGTTTTGGCTGCTGCTGAGAGCTCATCTCCATTTGCACTCACTGTTCCTGCATTCAGGCCGTATCTTTGGCTGCCCACAGAGCACGGTCAGACCAAATCCTCTGCCAACTGCCCAAGGTGGGGAAATGCAGACAGAAAAGGAAATCCAGGATTTGCTGAGCACAGCAGAGCTTGCTGGAGAAACTCAAGCCATAGGCATGCAGCAGCAAACCCTCTGGAGCGCTGTGCTTCTGGCTCAAAGGCATCACACAGTACGGCAAGGGACAGCAGGGTACCAGCACCGAGGTGACAAGGTACCAGAACCAGTGAGTCTGGGTAGAAAACCTCCATCAGAGAAAACAGCAAGCAGACCTTCCCAAAGAGCTGTCCTAAAGCCTCTGCTGTCTGACACCTACTTCTACACCCTGTGGGGTGATAATATAATAAGATATTCTTCTAAATCCTTGAGTTTCTGGGGGTGGAATAAGAGACCAGCTGAAGTTCAAGAGGAATCAGCCCAAGACAGACACACTTGATGCTCTACCACTAGACCAAATGCGGGGTTGTCCCCAAGCATCCCCAGCACAGAGCCCTGAGCAAGGGCAGGAAGTGAAACCTGCTCGGCTGTTTTCCATCATCTATTTTCATTCAGAGCAATAAAAGAAAACCCCAACCAACAACCAAACCCAAACCCAAACCCACCTTCACCGAACAAACCAGTGAAAACAAGAAGCCTGAGAGCGTTTATGCTGCAAACTGCACCCAGCTCCTCAGTGCTCAGGCAAGCTTACTACAAGTGGTTTTAAACCGAGGTACCTCCTAGATAAGGGCACTCTGATGCCCTGCCACCGTGAGAAACAGAGCAGTGCGTAACACCTATAATTTTCTTACAGCACAGAAGTGTCAGTGTAATCCTGGAGCAGCTTCAACGTTAAGATCACCCTACAGAGTGTGTCAGAAGGAAAGCGGCTCTTCCCCTTTTGCAGCCGGTTCCTCTCCACCCCCACTTCCTCTCCCCAGCCCAGAGAGCCACCACAGTTAAAAGCAGGAGATGTGCTGCAGCTATTTCCATCCAGGCTCCACTCTGAGGGTGTGAACATGCGAGGTGAGAGGGCTGGAGGCAGACAGGTGCCACAAGGGAGGTGGATGGGGTCCTGCAGGCTTTGGCTCCTGGGGTGCCCAGGGGTGACTTTCAACCCCAACAGCCACCTGAAATGCCATGGTCCCCTTAGTGCTTCTCCCCCACGGGGTTTGCATGAAGAGCTACAGAGATGCTGTTTGCAGAGCAGAGAAAACAGGTTTCTGTGAGCTCAGGAGGAAACATGTGCACCAGGGCAGCCAGATGAAATACCACTGACAGCACAGTGACACTGCCATTGCTGTCATCAAACCTCAATCATCATCAATGCTGCTGCAGACGTCTCCCTAAAAACCAATCCTGAGTATACTGAGAACCAGGCACCTCCTCTGCCATCAGTGGCTCCTTCCACTGCCCTTTAAGTGGCAGCTTAGTGCCCATTTTACACCAAACACCCAGAGAAAAAAAAGGCAGGAAGTCACAATAAGCCCACATTTTTGGGTCTGAATCAATCAAAACTCACCAGAAAGCAGGAGTGCGGGGGGTCTGAAGCTTCTCCCTCTCCCTTCCAAGATCTCACTTGAAATGAAATGGTTTAGTACCCACCAAACCCCACGTTTTATGTGAGTCAGTCCCGTGGCACCGAGGAGGGCAGCAGAGGCGGTGCTGCAGCACTGCCATGTCCCATTGCAGCAAGGAACCAGCACAATCCCCAACCTGCAGCTCCCTCGGTACAACACGGTGAGCAGTCAGGCTGAAATACAAACTCCTGGCTAGCACCTGAATAGTCCCTTTCTTTGGCTGATGGCTTGGAGCTCAGCACGGAGCTGCTGCTCTGTGCCCAAGCTCCCCAACACAGCAAGAAGGTAGATGAAGTAACACCAAGAAGGGGTAGAAAGTGATACTGGTTGCTCAGAGCATCCCCAAAAAGGGCCACCCTCTTGCACCTTAAGATTGCAGTTTCCCAAGTGAGCAGTCCCCCATTGTGGGACCTGCAGCTTGCGGACACGTATCCGCAATTCCTCTGCTCCTGCTCTTCTGCATCATGGCTTTGGAGTGCAGAGCCAAGAAAGCAGAGATGCCACAGCAGGGTGAATGTGTGTCTGGATGTCACAGGACCACTCGCACCAGTGATCCCAGAGGCAGTCTCCTCCGGACTGTTGAGCAGAGAGGTGCAGACAGCCCCGGCTCCACTGATCCACAGGGACACAAAACACAGCAGGCTCCTGGAACCGCTGAGGATTTGCAACTAGTTCAGAGCTTGTCACATCATGACCTCTTTCCTCACTGTGCCATCATGTCCCAGTGACTGTGGCCCAAGCTGGGCTGCCAAATACCGATACAAGATACCGTAAGGGCATGCAACAAGCCCGGGGAGACATGGGGCTGGCTGGCGTCAGGCTATTTTAGCTGGAGGTTAATCTCCAGCTCCTGCCAACTCAAACAGGGCTGGCAGCCCCGGGGGCTGGCGCCTGCAGCATGGCAGGGCACGGGAATCAGGTGATGAAAAGGTAAATAAACATGGGTGCCACCCAGGAACGAGGTGCAAGATGCTGCCCCTGGGCTCTATGCAGCCTTCAGGTCCCCAAGGAGACCGAGTGCTGCAGGCCAAAGCAAACACATCACATGCAAGAGAGTGCAGTTGGGTCACTTGAAGGAAATGTTTGGATTTCTCCTGCTGAACCAGGGTCAGAAATTCCCTGATCAGCAGAGCCCTACAGCAGCTGGTGTGTCTCTGGTAAGGTATCACATCGCGCTCCGCTGTGGGGAAACTGAGGCACGAGGTGACACTCTTCTACTCAGACCCGTTGCGTGACCCACAACAGCAAACACCTTGCAGGGTGAACACAGAAACACTGTGTTCTCCACCACTTCAGGAGCTTCCCTAAGATAAAATATTTCCCTTATGGGAGACACTTCTGCCACCAAGTGATATGGGAAGGATAACGGCATGGTGCCCACTGTAGGGGCATAATGATGAGCATCACACCTGGGCCCAGCTTTCTGCTCCAAATAACTTCCTTCAAGCCATATTTTTTACGTTGTAAACTAACTTTACTTTTTCCCCCGCCTTTCTTTTTCCATATGCAGGTAAAGGGAAATGGACAAGGAAAACAAGGGACACAGCCAATTCCTGGACTGATGACAGGCGGGGAAAAGGGCCCAAGTAAGTAGTGAAAAGGGTAAGAGAAACCCAGAACATCCCCAGCTGGGAGAGCAGCCCCCTCCCATGACACAAAGCAGGAACCCCGGCAGGGCTGCTCTGGGATCCTTCCATCATCCCACACCACACCAGGCAGAATAAACTGTTATTTTAACTGGCTGCCTTTCCCAGGACTGGCTGCACTGGAAGGATCCCATCCCGGAGGGATATCTGCTCTGCTTCATCCCTGCTGACAGCCAGCACTGCTGCACATCACCGACACTCTGCACAATGGCCAGACTGCACAACGGAAAGGGTTTTCCAGGTTGTTTTAACACAAGCTCATCCCATCACCTGCTGGGTGTAAATCCTGCCTGGGGACGGAGGCATGAAGCTGCTCATCACCTTGCCCCTGAGCTGCAGAAGTGTAAAGAACCAGTGTCTGCAAACTAATCCAAGGTGTTTTAGCGTGACCTGGGATGACAAACACTCAAAGCCTAATGGTGCTAATGCTCCCTGATGGTCACAGAGGATAAACCCCAGTTATCTGAGTACCTCAGCTGTGTATGACTCAAATTAATCCACACTTATGATCAACTTCACACCTGAGCTTCCTAAGCACTGCTACATCCCTGGAGCCTGTCCTGCACCTCACATCCCACCCAAGCTCCAACCACACAGGCCTCTGCTCCACTCAGGAAGACTGGGACCTTTGGGATGCAGCTAAAGGGACTTCCTGAGCTTGTTTCAGCTTCTGCATGGCTGAGGTGGTCTTACCCTCTGCCTACCCTGACACCTTGGAGCCCATCCTTGCTGGAAGGAAAGCTGGACCAATGGACACTGTGCTGTTGCACCAAGACGGGGAGCTAAGCACATCCTTGTGCCAGATGGCTGTGGACAAGCTCTGCTTTGCACCGCAGCTCACTCCAAGAGGATCTGGCTCTTCCCTACATCCTCCACCACCCCTGAGGAGCTGGTTCCAAAACCACTAGTGCTCTCCCTCCTGTGCCTGTCCCTCCTGAGTGAAGGCAGTGGTGGCCCTGGCTGTGCTGTGAGTTGGAGAACCACCTCCAGCCCCAGTACCTTATTTGCTTACTGCTCACAGCTGCTTTTTTCCTGCACACTGGGTGAGCTCTGGTTACACACTGACTGCTCAGAGCTGCTTCAGAAGGCAGCAGGAAGAGAAAAGGAAAGAGATACAACCCCCCTCCTATAGCAAACACCAGCAGTTTGCTGTTCCTTCAACTCCCTGGAGCTTGTCCCCGTTTAAACCCTGCCCTGTGCACTGCAAAACCCCGGTGCTCCTCCTGGCTGGAGAATCCACAGTCCCCAAAACAAGCAAATTTGGGGCAGGAGGACGTGCTGTGGATGGCAGCAGCCTGGGGGCGGCAACAGCTCGCAAGGCAGCACAGGAGGATGCTTGGCAGAACTTTAAGGGATAGAAATGTCCTTGTTTTCCAGGCAATGCTTTAGGATGAAATGATCCAACCCGTTTTCTGGCTGGCACCCAGACGCTGCGAATGGCTGGCAATAAAATCAGCCCTAAACATTTCTGGTTTGGGTCTCAAAGCTTCCTGTGGCCGAAAAGGCTCCAGCCTGACTGCTTGTCCTACCCTCACCCTGCTCTTCCAAACCCACTGGTATTGCACAGACCCTAGCATCATCAGTCCCTCCAGGATGGTGACAGGGTCCCAGGGGGGAATGGGCCCATTCTGGCACCCAACCCACTGCTGTGGCCCGAGGGGAGAAGCTGGAAGGCTCATTTGTGCCTTTTCTGCCCAGCAAAGCTTATCTCAGCAGGTCAGGCAATAGGAAACAGTTATCCTGGATGTGCCCCCCCGCCAGCAAAACCAGCCCTGTGCTATCTCTTTCTCTCTGGAAAATCTGCACATCCCCATGTGGATGGATAAGCTGCCACCACCACTACCACATCCTGCTGTCTCGAGGTAGAAAGAAACAGGAATGGAGGTGTGAATGTGGCATCAGACTGATGGCCCAAAAAGTTGCATGAAGGAAGTAAGGAGACCCTTGCCCATCCCACCCAAACTTCTCTTCCCTTACTCTTGGAAACAGTTCAGCTCCAAAACACTGGATAGCACAAGCTTCCCTCTGCCACGGTGCAGAGGGTCCCAGCATGGAGCCATGAAGCATCTTCCTCTCACACCACAGTGAAAAGCAAACCAGTTCCCTGCAATAACTTGCCTCCTTTTCTTAATGCTAACAAAATAAGGGGAGATGTTGCCCATTTAGTTCCCCCAAACAAAACCACCTCTCAGGCAGCTCCAGTGCCTACACGATGCTTGCAAGAATAAAGTATTGGGAAAATCCAGGAGGAAATCCCTATGGAGTTGTGGTCTTTCCCCACCCCCCCACCATGCCTGTCCTCACGGGCACCCAGCAAATCCCCAGGATCATTTTGGGAGTGGGAGGGAGCCAAGCAGAGGAAACCCATGGCTCCAGGCTGGGATGGATTACTTGAGCAAACTAAAAGCAGCCGTTTGCTCCCTCCTGCACCAACACAGTGGAAAGAATTTCCAGCTCCGGCTCCTGGGTGGAAAAGCTAAAAATCTGCATTTAAATAGTAACAGGTTTTGGAAAAAGAAAAGAAAAAAACCAAAAACCACTACAGGAGCTTGAATAAAATAAAGCTTAAGCCGGAGTGGTTTTTTTTAGGTTTGGGGTTATTTCAGGTTTTGGTTTAGCTTCTCCTTATCGCCGCTTCCAGCAGACCCTTTCCATAACTCCAAAGAAAGACACAGGATGACTCTGCTCCATTTGGGAACCTTCTGCCAGAATTGCCACAACCCCAACCAAGACGCACACTGCAATTTCAGTATATCCTCTTTCACCCTACAAATAGCGTTTTATTTCCTCCTTTATTGCTCTACAACTATTTTTTTCAGCTCATTTCCCATTGATGCTCCAGTGATAAGCGACGCCCAGCAATTCTCTTTCACCCTTTTGGGCTCTGCAGCAGCCTGCTCCCCCATCGCAAGTGAGATGCCCAGATGCCACCCTGAGCCAAAACTCTTCCAATACAGCACACTGAGAATATTAGGGCTGAAAAAGTAGGTAAGAAAATGAGGCTAAGATGCACTTCCAACATAGGAGATGTTTGCATCTGGATGGAGGAGAGATGATGCTCGGCATGCAACAAAGGCCTGCTGTGGTTCAGTGTGGTGAACAGCATCCCCCAAAACTGCCTCCCTGAGAATCTGGTGAGTGCTTATACTGAGCCAAGCATCTCTGATAAGGTTGTAAGCCTTATCTATGTTAGTGGTGGCCTTGGCAGCACTGGGGAATGGTTGGACTTGATGGTCTTGAAGGTCTTTTCCAACCTGGTCCATTCTGTGATTCTGTTCCACCAGCCAAATGCCACGGAAAGTGCGTGAGGTTCCTGTTGCTGCATCCTGCAGCCCAGATGCTGGCAGTATCCCTGCTTAGATGATGCTTCTTCCACCACCCCACAGGTACCAGCTGGCCCAAAGGCTCTCAGCATGAGAACACCCAGTACTCACCACCCCAGGAGAAGACAAGCAGGGAAGAAAGGGGTTACCTTCCCCCTGCTGTAGCCCCACTGTCTTAATCTGCATATAACTTTCTTCCTTTCTCCCAAACAAGGGCTCACTGCAGTGCCCCTCGCTCAGCCCAGCAAACTATTGGCTTTGTTACTCTTTTTGCTCAACATCTTGCAATTTGGCAGGTTTTGGACTGAATTACAACCCAACTCCTGAGACACATGTAAGAGCCAGCCTATGGGGGTTTTCAAATTAAACCCTTCAAAAGCAAAGCCCCAAACCAGTAACATCAAGGTTGAAAGAAAGAGAGAACTACAACATATTGCTTTTAAATCCAAACAACATTTTCACTCCTTCCCTGCCATTCTCACCCCTCCAGAAGCTGATGCTTTGATCAATATGTTTAACTGAGACGTTTTAATTGATCCTGCTTCCACCTGTAGCCAAGCTACAGCATACAACCTACTGTGTATTTATGGACCAGGAAAGCCCAAACTTTGTGTGCTGGGTTGGAAGAAGACCCTGCCTCAAGCTCAGGACTGCAGGGAGCCAACTCCTTCCTAAAAGCACAGAGCTCTAGAGGAGGTGGGCTGCATTTTCTTTCCCCATGTGTTTGTTTTGTGGAGGAAATGCCTCCACCACAGCAAACTTTTGTGAAACTTAAAGTTTGAATATGAGATCTCAACCCATCTGCTGGTAAAGAAAATCAGGCTGATAAAACACAGCTAGTGCATCCATAGGGCACTGCACCCTCCAACAGGTGCCAATGAGCTGCTTTTCCACTCAGTGATCTCAGACTGAGATTAATACTATTAATTTCTGTGCAGAACTCCACGCCCCGGCTGACCTGGCTCCCCCCACACACACATTTGCTTTTTCTGGTATCTGCTCTCAGAGCACAGTCTATTTTCAGCAGTCCTCTTGGATGGGTTTTCACGGAAAATGAGGGCTACACTGCCCTGGGTTTAGATTAGATCAGAAGAAAAAAAATTCTGTAGGATAGAACAGATCTGTTCTTCTGGATGGGAAAAAGGGGCGACTTGGACAATTAATACTTGTCATGGATGAACTCCCTGGGGATCCCACATGTCTGTGTAGCTGAAGCAGTTCCTTTCCTGGAACGAGATACATGGAGATCCCTGGAAACTTAAGTCTCATCTAGGCTTTTTCCAATATCCCCTTCCAACTATGTATGATATCTGTGTGTGTCTAAGGATGAAATATTCTGTATATATACACAATACCTATATACATTGCATTTAAGCCAATCTTTTATAAACAAGTGTGTATATACATATATAGATACCTACATACATTTAGGTCAAAAAAGAGTGAAAAGGGGAAGAATCATTTGAATTAGGCCTTTATAAACCAAAAAGAGCCCCAGAAGAGGCCTGAGCCACAGTGCAGAGCAGTCCCAGCTCATCGCAGGACTCTTCTCCGAAAGGGAACACATCAAAACGCTATTGCTCCTCTGACGGGCCTCCATTTACCTGCTGGCAACAGAAGGTCCCCCACTTCTAAAACACGCAAAAGCCCAGAAAACCTGCCAAACCCCAAAAGACACAGTGGCTGGAGGGAAACCCTCAGCAGTGGCCAGAGCAGGAAGACCATGGACACAGCTCCATCACTTCCTGTCTCCCATCCCGCGTGCCTCGGCCAGCCTGGTTTAGTTTTGTTTTTCCACTCACTCCCCACATTTTTCTTATTTTAGCCCTTCTGTTGACTTGGAGGTTGCAGAATGGAAACAGAGCAGTGCAAACAGGCAGGTAAGGGGAGGGCTATCCCGACCTTGGCTGCCCAGCGCCTGCGGACACGTGCTCAGCAAACTCCAGCTAAGCCGGCAGATGTGTTACAGGGCAAATCCCTGGGGATTTGGGCCATCAAGTCACCGCTCGGCTAACTGAGTTCCTCTTGAGGATCTTGTGCGCTTTCACTCCCCACAGTGAAGGAAGCAGAAGAGAGAATCACCTCCACCCAAACACCCCTCCCAAAACCCGACTGATTTTTATCAGCAACAAACGCAAGAAAAACTGTTTTCAAACCAGAAGAAGAAAAAAAAAACCCAAACGAACAAGCTCCCATGTAATAAAGCAAACATAAAAAGCAGCCCTTGCATTTGTGGGGGTGACTCTGCAAGGACCCCACAGGCAGCATCCAATAAAATGAGGAGGAAAACAGGGCATTTTGGCCATCTATCCCCAGGAGGACAGGGACCCAGCACAAGGGTCAGCTTTGCAGCCAGCTCCTGGGAACAGTACAGCCACGGCTGGTGGCTTTAGGGACCACACGGCTGTGCTGGAGGTGGTTTCATCAGGATGGAGAAAACCCCTCTGTGCTGGGGGTGCCCTACTGCCCCCACAGCCACCCACAACCCTGCCCTTGGGTCTGAATTAACTCACATCCCTTCCCCGCATCCCCCCACACTGGTTTAAAATACACATAGTGGCTAAATAGCAGGAAACACCCGAGGCAAAAATACCACGGACAGGAACCCAGGGGCACAGGGGACACGCAAGAGCAAGAAGCGGATTTCCTTCCCAAAACATTGCACCTCTGATGGTGACGGTCACCCTGCCGCGGGCTGGGCTGGGCCATCAGAGCCATGCCCCTCGTCCTCAAGTGCCTTCACCCATCAGCATGGGACTGACAGCTCTTCAGAGGAGAAACGCACAGCTTTTTGCTGTGTTTTGCTTCCCCTCCACAAAGGGATCTTTCATTCAAAGGTGGCTCATGGTGACTTGCAAACGTCAGTGTGGGTTAAAAACCCCATACAGTTATATATGTAATCTCAAATGAGAGAGATGCATAATCTCAAATGGGACACACATACATATATCGTACATAATCTCAAATGGGACACACATATATATATTATATATAATCACAGAATAGTTTGGGTTGGAAGGGGCCTTAAAGATCATCCAGTTCCAACCACAAATGGGATACATATATATAATCTCAAACAGGACATATACATGTATTTTATATATATATATAACAATGAAAATCTTGAATGGGCTTATGTGGGAGCACAGGTAACAAAGACAGAACCTCCATCAGCATATTCAGCAGGTTGCTAGAGATACAAATTTTAGGAGGATTTTAATGACCAGAGCTGAGACACCTACATTTAAAGGTCCTATAGGTTTAAGCTTCAGAAAGATGTACAACATTTCAGATTACAGCCACCATGGGTCACAAAGAGATGCCACTGCATGGCCTGAAGAAATCTGATGCCTTGGGACGTGCTGGACCAGGCAGCACATAGGCACAGGCAATGTCCTGGGAGACAGATGGATCACTGTAAAACCACAGACCAACCACCTCTGCTGGTGAGAAAAAGTTTCTACTGAGTGACAACAACCAGCCAAACCTCAAAACCTGGGAGATTCCTACAGAAAACCAGCAAATACTAGTTATAGACATGAGGTTCATAGCTGGCAAGGATTAATTCAACACCTCCTCAAAAGAGAAACACTTTGCACTCAAATCTGACCCTCCTTTCAGGACATGACAGGGTCAAAAGGTGCAATTCACCCACCAAGCCATGGCTTGCAAAAGACCCATTAGCATTAACTGCATTAATCCTATCAGGAATAATGAGTCTCCTGTCCCAGCATTGCTCATCACCACCCCTGCAGTCATTGCTAGATGCTGGTAGAGCAGGCAGCTGCCTGTGAGGGGTTAACCACCCACTGCAGAGCCTCTAGCATACACTCACGTCATGGAAATACTCAAGTAACCACAATTTTCTCTGTTGCTTTTTTGGCTTTGGTTCTTCAACACTTCTACACTTTCAGCCCAGATCTCTGCTACCTGTTTCCCAGAGAGGTAACAGGTACACAGACAGCAGCTCAAGCCGGCAGCTTAGCGATCTGTTTTTAACATAGGTTACCATTATAGTTTCTACCTCCAATAGTACCAACACTGAGATATAAATAAAGATTGTGATTCACAATACAAGGAAAAACAATAATAATCAGATGCACAGCAATAAATGGAGGCGGGCTGGGGGGTTGGTATTAGTATTGCACCAGGTTGGACTAAGTCCCAGACAGCCCTGTCCTGCTGCTGCCCGACCACCTACAGCAGCTTTAGGGCTCTCTCCTCCATCCATTCCTTCCACTTTTCACAGTGCTCCCAGTCTCCCCAGCATCAACTGTTTCTCCTGCCTGAGGTGCACCAAGTGGCCAGGAGTATGCAAAGGGAGGTCATCCACGACTGCTATATGAGAACCAGGGGAAGGGGAGGGAAAAGAAAGAAAAGATAAAACGAGAAGCAAGCAGAAAACTGAATCCGTCTCCTGATAATCACAACCTGCCTTAATATTTCCACCCTGTAATTGAGACCACAAGAACCAGCAATGCTCCGGGAAAACATGAGCCCAGCAGCTCAGCTTCCAATCCCCATCCCACTCCCACATGCCTCTGGACTGCTCTGCAGCCAGTTACTGAACTAACCCACATCAAATCAGCCAGCCCACGAGACAATGTCCCCATCTTCACACCATTACTGGTTGTGATTAGCAGAGTGAGACAGCAGGCTGGGCAGGGAGCACTGCCCTGTGTGCCAGAGCTACCTGCTGAGAGAGGTTTGCCATTCTGTTTTTAATGCCCTAATTCCCCATAGAGTATGCTTAGGTATTGCTCATAACTTCTTAATACTCCTTTTAATAGCCCTGAAAACAATGGGGATGGGGCATCCACTGACCCACCAATGAACTCAATGTACCAACAGGATTTTGTGGCTGCTCTGGACACAAATGGTATCTCTCAGCAAGGAGCTGCTTCCCTGGGAGCAGGGCTGGACCAGCTAGGCAGGATGCACAGGGTGCAAGCACTCCATATCTGGTTCATGGCTTACAAGAATAATCTTTGGAGGCTCATCAACATCCCAACTGACTCTACAAAAGAGGCATGTAGAAAAAAAATCAAAACCAGCTCCTCCAGAGATTTGAACAGAAGAAGCATCCAACCACCTCATTTTTCAGTTCCGTGCCAGTGAGAGCACCTCAGGGCTGCGTGCAACCCCATTGGCCCCACAACACTGCTGCTGTCTTTTGATAACCAGCATTGGAGACGGTGTGGGTCAGCTGCACTCACTCCAGCTTGAATGCTGCACAGGGCAGCTCTCACCACTAAAAAAAAAACACCACCTGCTTTACGTTGCCTGCAGCTGCATGTGTGGAGCCCTGCTTCATGCCAACATCCACAGCTTTGGGCATCCAGCAGGGATGTCCCACAAGGGTCTGTGCCAAAGCATTTGCTGGGCCGTGGATGTGCCAGGAACGACCAGATCCACAGGAGAGGGATGATTCAGCAGGAGCCAGGACCCTTCTGCTTTCACACCATCCCTTTTGCAGGAGGAAATCAAATGCAAAGTGAAAAGGCAGTGACTTGGATGCTCCTCAAAAATTAAAATTCCCATTGGTAGGAAGGAAGCGAAAGCAACACCAGGTGTTGGGTGCTGCTTTTAAGGCAAGAAAAAAGGTTTTGAGGGGAAGCGTTAAAAAGCAGAAAACCTAAACCCTTACTTGCCACATAAACATCAATGGTATTTTTCAGAGATCTATCCAGGGGCAAGATGACCACAGAAACACAACTCAGTAGCTTCAAATCAGATCTGGTGATTAGAAAACGCAAAAACACCACTGCAAGGGCAGAGAGCAGATGTGCAGCAACACAGCAATGGCAAGGGCTGCACTACGTTAGCCAGAAACACTCTGCTGAAGTAGGGAGGGCCAAATCAGCACCTGAAACACTGGGGAAGAAGATTAGCCTGGGGGAAAAGGGGTATTGTGCTGCTCATGGTGGTTCTGCAGGACCCACTCCAGCCCCTTTATGGAAATGGCACATCCCGAGCTGCTTCTGGGCATCTGCAGTGCAACCTCCTATATCAGTGTTTTACAGCACCAGCTCCAGCACCCCACAGCTTTAAAACCAGCCATGAAATAAAAGTATTAAGGAAATAACACTTGTGCCAGAGGAGGGAAACACAAGACATCGATGTGAAAACATTCCCCACCAGGACAGCCCCAGCCTCTCCTCACACTGGAAACTTCCCCTGCCTGGCTCCTGCAGCATTTTAAGCACGGGCATCAGCCTTTCTGAACACTGCTGTTCATTCACAGTTTGTGGAGGTAGGCAGTGAAGCGGGTAACCTCACAGGACACCACAGGGATGAACATCCCGACTTCCCTCTTGTCCAATTAGGAAAATTTGGTGTAGTCTCTACCTAAATTTGACGCTCACAAGGTTTTAATGCCTCAGCATTTATCCTAAGGGAGAGGACAGGGATGAGGAGAAGAGGAAAAAAACCCATAGCATGTTTATGAATCAGCCTGTGAAGCGTGTGTTTCGGGGGTGGAAAAGGTGGGCGATGAGCAGAGGAACAGAGTTAGATGAGTCACAGAATGCTGCTTTTGCTCTGCTTGCCGGCATCGCAAATATTCCAGCGTGGAAGAGAAATCGTATTTCTTTCTTTTTTTATTGTCAGGAGGGAGCTGGAGCGTAACCTTGGCTGGGTAGCAACCGCCGGCAGCAAACCCCACTTAGAGTACACATAGGGGCACCAGCATCCATGTTCTGATGGATGTACACACACATGGACGCACACATGTACACACAGCCTCGGTATGGGCTGGGAGAAGGATGGGGATAAATAATGTATCAGTGGGGTTTGCTGTTGCTTCTAGCAAAACAGGGGCTTGGATGTATGCTCATGTCAAAGAGCAAGAAGCTCCTTGGGAATGAGGCTCAGTGGGTTTCAGGAGAGTGGCAACACATCACAGGCTGGATTTGGGCTTGGGGATGTCTCTCCCTCCCACCCAGGAGGGCTTGGGCACACACATGTGCAAACACACACACAAGAGCTCCGAGATCCTGAAATAGAGCTTATAGAGATGTGGAGAGGTGTGTTATACAAGAAAAGTCAATTTACTCATGGGTTTTGAGCTCATCCAGTTGAAGACAGCTTGAGTAACACTTAAACCAGCCACAGCATAAAGTGTTATCACTGCACCTTGCAGTGAGGCAGAGGAGGCTTTGAAAAGCATCAGGTACCACACTGGGGTCAGCCCCAGGAGCAGTGAGGGTGAAGAAGAGGATGGGCAAGATCTGGAGGAGAGCTGATCCTGCCCAGTGGCACTCCCAGACCCAGCCAGCAGCAGGGCTTCTGCTTGGGAGTCCAAAGAGAGATGAAATGCAAGAAGAGATAAACGCCCCTATGCTGCAAACAGCCGAGCACTTGACTCCACTGACATTCACAGTCCATTTAGGTTACTGACGAAGCAAACAAAATTATGCATATGCATTAATGCTAGCAATATCCCGCCTGACATGCACACTCATTTACACATGGAAATCCATTTACAAGAAAAATCAGAGCTATATTTAAAACAGAAAAATCACTTAACCATCCATGGGGCAACTCCTGTTTACATCTGTCATTTCTTAACAAAACTGGAACCATTTCAGGGTAAACTGTGCCCCTGGTTTTATGTTTAGAAAGAAAAATGTTGGCCCCACTGCGCTCCCCCTGCTCAGTGCATTAGGAGATATGCACATTTACTGCTTTTGTATTTTAGTGGGTTTGAAGTGGTGTAGTGTAAAAGCAACCTGTGGAGCTCAGTGCTGGCAGATGAGAGGAAGTACAGGGAAGCACCCGCCTGGCACACATGGAGCATCCAAAGCATTTATTAGTTAAAACCGACTTTGGAGATTCAGAAACCTTTTAAGAACTGCCATGGTGAGACCTAAATGTTCTTTGGCTCCTCCAGCTTCCTTGGCATACGAAACAACCATGACAGCGCTGAAACTGGAACACGAGCTCTTCTTAATGGAGAAATATCTTCTTCCAGTCCAGCAATCTACATCTCACTGCTTGGCTGCCAAGCCACAAACTGGAGATATTAAATAATCACCATTGCTCTCTGTTACATCCTGCAAATGTAAATATGAGCACTGGAGCTGAAAAAGCAATCATAGGCTCCAAAAGAATACTCACCCCCTAAAATATATATATATTTTTAATATAAACCACACCAATGGCCGCTGCATCTCACTTAATGCTGGAGCTCATTGCTCCAGCATTTAAAATGCATCAACAGAATAAAGAAGCAGCAGAGAGCAGCTCTCTGAAGGATGTCAGGAGGCAGTTTTTAAGAAGGATGATGTATTTTAGATTGTGATTCATGACCACACTGGCAGCTCGATTTCAGGTGAAATGAATGAATGCAAGACAGGAGGCTGTGAAAATGAAACAAGCTGGAGCCAAAGGGCTGCTCTGCCCCTCCAGCCACCTAAGCTTTGAACCTTCTTCCCCCTTCTGCACAAGCTCAAGCGTGTCACCAAACAACACACTGGGCTTAATTAAGCCTAAATCGAATTCAATTTAATACAGGTCATTTTTAAGCCCAGCTCACCATCCCACACTGCTCCCTGGAGCAGTTCTCCCACATGGGGTGCCCAAATGTACCCCAGCACAGCCAGGGAGGCTGCCTCCTGCTGCTGCAACACAACCTGCAAGTTCTAACCATGCTGGAAAAAAGGGCTATTTGCTTAACACCATGGTTCCAAACCAAGCAAACCCCAAAGGGTGATATTAAGCTGTGCTAACGTGCCCAAATCTCATCTGTGCCATGAGAAAAATATAAATACAGGACAAAAATTGCAACAAGTCAGAATTCTTAAAGAAAATCTTCAGCCACACTTTCACTGCTGGTTGTGCCGCCCATGTCATCACTCTTGATGTCCATGCACACCCCTGTGAGTTGTACTGTGCAGAAGATGCAGACCTCTGCTTTGAAGGCAAAAGCCAGAGAACATCCGAAAATCAAAAGCTCTTGAGAATCAACAGCCTGCAAGAAACCAAACACTGAACCTTACGAGAAGCAAAACTGCAGAGAGCCAAGCATGGGGCCTACCTTCATGGAGGAAGGAAGACGAATAAAAAGACAAACTTAACTGCTACTGCTAACCCTTTGCTTTGCACCTACATCAAATGTTCGAGCCACCTCCCCCAAGAGAGCCCGGTGCCACCATGCAGCCAATGTGCCTGACTCAGCGACAATGATTCACTTGGACAAACAGACGGATGAAGCCACCATGAGCCCCACAATGGTAATGTGCCCATAGGTGACATCCTGCAGCAAGGCACAGAGCACTCATGACATTCCCATGGGCCCAAGGGACAGCACAGAAATGCTGGGAGCAATTATACCTTGAAATCAGGCCACCCACCTGTTTGTTAAGGATGCATTTTGCATTCAGCCCCCAATGCAGAGGGATCCCTCCCTTCCTTACTAACGAGGCAAGTCCCCAGCCGCCCTCCTCCAAAACCAGCTCAGACAAGGGCAGATGTGATAGATGCTCCACTGCTTATACCTTGTGCAGAGCGCTCCATGGTAAGAGCTTCCAAGTGCAGTCCTGACCACACCAACCCAGAGAGCATAAGCTGCCTGATATGGGGACTGATGGCAGGAAGGGGGACCCCAAGCACAACCCAACACACAGGACTGATGCTCACAGGGCTGGTTTGGAGTTCACACAGCCCTTCCAATAATTGAATACACAGCAATCCTGCCAGCATCTGCTTGGGGTTTCCTTAGCCTCATCCTTAAGAATCAAACAGAAGGCAGATGCAACAAGCTCCAACCTAGGAGACAGTTTACACACTTATCTCCTTGCACAACTTCGAGACAGGACTTGCCACTCCAAAATACTGGAGCAAACTCACCCTAAACCCCCTTCGTTTCCGTGTGCAGAGTCAATGACCCACGTCCTGCCACAGCCTGACCAACGGCAAGCTAACTGGGTAGGTTCAGGCGCCGCGACAAGTCTCTCCTGTGCACACTGAGCACTTGCAAACCACGAGGTTGAAATGTGCCCTCATCCAGCCCAGAGGATGTCCAGCTGCTCAAGGAGGGCTCCCTGGTCAGCGGAGCAGGCAGCCAAGCCGGTGCCCATCCCATCATCCAATCTCCCCCCTCCCACCCCTTCCTCTTCCTCAGCAGCATCCAGGGCCCAGACAGGGCTGTGGCGAGCCGGGAACAGGATACCCTCACCGCAACACCCCTTGCCTCTACTTTGGGGCTTTCCTCTTTCACCCACAGGCAACGGGAGGACCTCCCGCTCTTCCCGGCCGCATATCCGTGTCCCTCCGCCATTCCGCCAGAGGAATTACTAACCCGCTAGTTGCCAGCACCGGCGGCCGCCCATACCCCGGTAATTCGGTAACTGAATTAAGCCGGCAAACACTCCCCTAATCAACAAGTATCCCACACAAAATCCCCACGGCTCCTCCGGCGCGCGGAGGGATACTCTGGGGCGCCCCCCCCCAGCCTCACCCCGTCTCTCCCCGATCCCAACGGAAGGTCCCGACCTCCGCACTGTCCCGTTAGAGCTGCCCCATCCCGCCGTCCCACACTAACCATTGGGGCCGTATTTCTCCCGGTTGCGGCGGACCTGCTCCGGGCTGAGCCCGCAGCTCTCGCTCACGCCGAAGCGGCGGAGGACGTCGAGCACCGGGAGACTGTGCGCTGCCTCCATGCCCCGGCCCGGCCCAGCGGCTGCTCGGCGGGGGCACACGGGGCGCCGCTCACACGGAGCTGCCTCGGCTCCGCTCGGCCCGCACCGGGCCCG
>JASSUY010012632.1:0-19097 GCA_032466535.1 Forpus xanthops | reverse complement strand
GTGCAAGTGCTAACTTAATACTTTGAGAAATTTCTCTTAGAGGTAGAAGGGAATATTTCTCAAAACTGAATTCGGTGACATTTAAGTGAAGTGGTAAATGATTTTGGAAACCCAGATATAAATATAATGTTTTCTCTGTTTGGATCTTTACAGATCTTGAGGCTGTTATCATTGAATTCAGTATGGAAACTTGATGTTTCAAAATGGATAGAAAATTCATAATAATAATAATAAAGTAGTGGGTTTTTAATTTCTTTTTTTTTCCCCTTGGCTTATTGATGGCATCTAGGAAGGCATGTGAAAACATGATAGTAATGAGCCCAGCCTTTAAAAACCTGCCATTTTAAAGCTTTTGCCAAAGGAGCTGGGAGAGTCGGGTGGTGGTGGTGGTAGTAGAGGGGAAGCTGTCAGAAGTCTGAAACTTCTGTTAAAAAAGTGGCTTTAAGTTACAGAAGGGCACAGTTTTCTGATAGACTTTTCAACCCAGGTGTTCTGTTAGTCCAACTCCAATCCCCAAAACTTCTCAATAGAAGTTTCCCATCTGCTCAATAAGCATTCTACTAGCATTCTCCTGTCCTACTTGAGGGATTTATGCTAGTGCTGGAAACAGTAATTACTTGTATTGAGGAGAAGCTATTTCATTTTCTTTAGTAGCAGGTTAATCTTTTTTCAGTTCTTTACTAATCAGATATGACAATATTCCTTTTCTCTGTTTTATAGGTGGCTTAAGATTTCAGGACTCCAGTTGTCTGCTAAGCAAAAAAAATTAAACTTTTAAAAAACCTCCCAGCAAAATACTTTAAATTTGAGGAGTATGTAACATAGTTAGGTGCTGATTTTGTGTTCTTCGTTATTCCATAGCTGTGCAATGCAAAAGAGATGTTCTGAATCATCATGCAAGAGAATTCCCATTAGATGAGCTTTGGCATTTAATTAGCTTCTATGCATTTCATTGTTTGGTACTATCGTAATGCCTCACTGATCACCATACTCCTTAAGGAACCACGACACTGGTTATACTCATAACTCCTATGAATAATTAAAAAACCCATGCTTTTCATTCATGGAAATAATTTTTCACAGTTCCAAGGTGCCATCACTACAATAATATGTGCATTAAGTTATCTGTGCTCACATTGTATTTATGAATTATTGCATAATTATCCATATACTAAAAGAACATGTTTAAAGTTGCAAACATCAAACTCTTGGAAAGAAAGAAGAGATAATCTTGCTAATGCCACATTAATTACTTTATTTTCTTTCTGATTTATGGATTGAAATTAAGGCTCTGAAAATGTAGTGTCCAAAGCATAAACTAGTTTTGAATGACCAGATTCAGGCCCATAAGATTTTGATGTTTCAGTACAGTTGAAATATTGCGTAGCATTTGAGGTGCAGCTGCTGTTGCAGCTGAGGTGGTTTAACATTCTAGTAAATGGTATCAGAGGACTGTGAGACAAAGAGCATTCAAGAGGCAGTGTGATATTTCTGCGGTTCTCTAATGGCATGTCTAGATCACAGATGAAGTTTGAGATAATTGTAGAAATTTAATTCTTCAGTGGTATTAAACATGAGACTGTTCTCCAAGTTGTTGCAATCAGATATCATTAGCTTATCAAGAAAGTATGTTCTGAGCATTCAACAAATGAGAAAGATTTTGTAGACTCTCTTTTCTATGACTGTTTCAGAATTTCTCCTTCCACTATGCTGCAAAAGCAAAGGTTTTGTCACAGAGAAGTGATAAAAGCCTGTGATGGACAATGAAGTATTAAATCCTATGCTGTTGCAGAACAGTATCCTTTTGGTACTCTGACCGAGAACATGCTTATGTGCTCTATTTGCACTCATGCTTGTACGACCAGTAGCATCCTAAGAGCTGTTGAGATCTGATCTGCACTGTTGTATTGGGGTATGGTACCTAGATCAGGTCATCACAGGAAGCTTCAAGAACTTTGGCAAAATTGGAGAGTGCTTTAGTTGTTAAAGTACTCATAGAAATTTGTGTGTTTATGCAGAGTTCATATATGGGCCAATTCTGTGTTTGGTTTGTTTTTTTTTTTTTTTTGTTTTTTTGTTTTTTTTTGTCATAGTTTACTACCTCTATTAAATTTCAAGTCATTGCTCAACAAACTTGAGCTGTCCATAGAGACTTGCCAACATATTTTGACTTTGAATAATCTACTTTTCCATAGCTTTGAAGAAATAGCTGTGGAACTTTAGTAGAAACCTTGCAGTTCTGGGCAGGTGGCAGAAATGTACCTGACAACTGTATTCAGTACATAACTGTAACAAAGTTGCAAGATCTTGAAACTGTGTTGCTAGGAAGTACTAAGTAATCTTGGTAGATAGCAATTTAACCATCCATGTAATGTCCCTTGTATTTGTGGAAATTCTCTCTGGAAAGAATGTGAAGGAATGACTTCTTGGAAGTAGTTTTTTTTCCTTCAGTTTTTATTTTTTATACTTTCAATGGTAATGATGGTTGCATGAAGTAATACAAGGTCTGTTTTGCTTGTTTTTGCTATCAGTAGGACAAATAATAGTATAAAATAGTGTAGCCAACCACACTGCCCCAGTCCCTACCCACAGGAAAAAGAGAAGTGAAATACGTGTTATGAAAGTTAATTCTTACTGGTTTCTGCTACGTATTTGTTACAGAGCCTGCCTCCTAATTGTGAGAAGTCTTTCTGGTGCCATTCATGTAACAAGAAATCGTGTGGATGTTTAGAAATCTCAATGGCATGTCCTCTTTTTGGCTGGGATAGAGTTGGTGGTTTTGGCTGTTTCCTTAACTTTTTTTTTTTTTTTGTTAGCCTGTAGCTGTAATGTTTGTTCACAACTCTGGCAAATTTCCTATGAGGAAAGCTGTTGCGTGAGCAAAGAATTTTTTGTTTTAAATGATGCAACAATATTGTGCAACATGATTTAAGAGATTTTGGTTTTGTGGATGGAATAGGTAAAACTTTTTTCCTAGTCTAGTTACCAGCCAAGAGTCAATAGCATGTTTTTAGGCAATGGATTTTCAGAAGGGCTTTATCTTGCATTGGAGATTCTTTGATGGTACTCATAATATGTGAAGGAAGGGATTTTGAGCATTGACCTTAGACGTTCTAAAACAGTGGGCTTAACCACTGGCTTCATTGTGGACAAGTCAGTACTGAGCACTTTCTGAAATCTAATAATTGCTTTGTGATGGGTGATTTGTAATGACTAAAATACCTTATTGATTTATCTGAGTGAAATTTTATTCTATCACATTACTACCAGTCCTAGTATAGCAAGCTGTTTTACAGTGTAAGAAAACTTGTTTATGATTTGGTTTTCAGGTCATGAAAGTTAAGTTTCCAGAAGGTATCCTTAAACTCCATCTAGTTGGAGCCTATTTCAAGACAAGCTTAGGGAGTATTTGTAAAATTGAAAAGGATAATTTAAGGAATTGTGTAAAACTGTGTCAATAAATTGATGGGAACTACCAGGGATGGAAAGGAGGAGAAATTTTTCTGAACTGTAAAGGATTAGAGTAACAGAGAACCCAAGGAGCCCATAGTTGTTAGTGTGGGTTTAGAGTTGGCAAGTTCAACAGTAAATGGAACAAAGATGATGGAATCAAGTATATGTGGTGATATGTTTAGCACAGTGTACAGGGATCTTCAAAACATTGGAACTGATTCAATTTTCTTTTATACTGACTCTGTATTCAAATGCATACCACTGTTAGTAAATACACTGCGTCTTTTGTAGACGGTGGACATTCACAAAGAAAAAGTTGCTAGAAGAGAAATTGGTATCTTGACTACAAACAAAAACACCTCAAGAACTCACAAAATCATTGCACCAGCTAACTTGGAGCGACCAGTTCGCTACATCAGGAAACCTATTGATTATACAATTCTAGATGATATTGGACATGGAGTTAAGGTAGGTGATATTGTTAAAACAGCGAAACTGCAAATACATTGTCTTTGTATATTTTCAAAATAACTTGCTGTTTTTCATAGTAATACACCAGTTTCTTCTTGCTTGGCCAGTGTGTCTATAAGCATAAGAGGAGTCCTGTCCAATTTGCAGTTGCCTCTTCTTGTTGCCTTGCCCCAGTGTTTCTAAATCTTGCAAGCCTACTAAGCCTTATTTCTGAGGATATTTGAGACTCTGAATCTCACCTTTTAAAATGGTTCTGAATGCCTGCTTGTGTGATGCTGTTATTTATCTTTTGAATCAGTTGCCAGGGATATACCTGGGGTCTAAAAGGCTAATGACCATCAGTTTCCTGCCTGAATTAACACCACAAACTATGATCCAGCTGTAATTGCCAGTGGTTTACTTTGAAGCTCACCCAAAGAAAGGGTTTGCATGAGAAGTATTATGGGCTGCCTTTTCTTCTTGCTGTCAGTCAGTTAAACCCATATCCTGTGATGCGATTTGTTAAAGTGAGTGCTCTACAATTTTAGTGCCATATGGGGTTTCTGAATGGGAATACTGCTGCCAAGTTTGAATCCAGCTGGTTTTCTCTTTTAAGACTAGGAAAAAAGGAAACATTTCAGGGCAAAGATCAGACTGAGACACAACTGGTGGGTGTTGTATGCAGGTGTTAGATCATTGTACACAACAGCAATAATATGTGTGAGATTATTTATGCACATTTTTAAAAGCACATGCTGAATGTAAACAGAGTCTTAGCAGGTATGAGCTCATTGTTAACTTGTGCTGCCAGGAAAACAAATATGGGAAAGAAAACACTGACAGTGTTAAAGTTCCAGGAGAAAAAAGGTAAATAACACAAAGCAGTGTCATTTTCACGTGAAAAACTAACATCTATAAACCTGCTAAGTAGCAATAAGGTAAGGTGCTTCTTCCAGTCAGCGTACACCAGAATTTCTTTTGCTTGGCACCTAACTGCATTAGGTTGCCTTTGTTGTTCAATTTGAACTGTCTGGCAAACTCTTAAAATTTGAATTCTGAATAGTCTGATTTAACTATCTTTGCCAAGCAATTTTTCTCAATGTCTTTCAGCATCATTTCAGCTCTTTAACAGAAAGTCTTTCTTCCCCATTTCCTACTAAAAGAGTCACTCTCAGTTTGTATCTCTAAACAGATTTAAAAAAGACAAGTGACTCTTTAAGCTTGATTTGGAAAACCAAACCAACAGACTCCTTCATTAGTAACTACAGTTTTGATGCAGAAATTATTACCAGTCTTGTGTTAAAATCTACTGCTAATTTTTACAAATTTTGAATTTATGCTGGTCAGCAGAAGTCTTCTGGATATGGATGAAGCATATTAACCTATAGGATTACTATTGCTAATATTTTAATGATCACTTTTGTTTCAAGGAGATTATTTTATAACTCATTAAAGAATAGTTTTTAATTGTGCTCAGCAGCACAATCTTACTTAGCGCAGGCTCTAAACCATTATGACTGGTATCCCGCTTACCTCAATGTAGCAGAACAGTACTCACTGAGGCAATGAAGTATGTTCTGAAAGAACATAGTTCATCAAATGGATGATGAGTCAAATGTGTATTTGCATCCATTTTTATGCTTTTGGTATGGTGAAAACATTTTACAAATTTTATTTACAATGTACTGTATTTATCAAGAAAATGAAAAAGTATTGTGTACTTGTAAAACAATAAGAGGAGAACTTGAAATCATGCTATCCTTAAGATCCATAGATGTGTTCTAATCACATTAATCCTGTGTTCAGCACAGAAGAAAAACATTCTCTTGCTGATGGAAGTGGCCAGTTGTGCTTATGAACCTGTTTTTGTTGTGCTTGGCCAAGAAATCCAATCTACCATGTTGAGAGAAGTAGTATAGGCACTTGGCACCTCTTCCTTCCATTCAGAAATTCAAAGCATCTTCAAGAAGAGGTGCTTTACCATATGGTTTCTTTAGAGGTGAGAGAGAATTTAGGTGTCACTATTTCATTCCAGCAGTCTCTCCTCATCTTCCCTCCCTAAGCTACAGTGCTGCAGAAATCTGAAGATCTGTTTCAAAGAGATTTGATTTTTAATTTTTTCAAATGTTTTCTGAGTTACAAAGTCTTCAGAGCTGTTTGTCCTTCCTAAGAGCTCTTTAGTCAAGAGGATGGGGGGGGTGAGAAAAGAAGATCCACTCAAAGTGGTGTGTGTTACGGTACTGTAATTTTCAGGAAATGCTATTGAGGAAAAGGTCTATGCTCATGGACCCTTGTATGTAATTGGCCACTCTGGCCTGTACGGGGAGACCTGGTTTTCCCATGTAGCTGTATAAAGGGGAGACCGTTTTGGTTAATAGATCCATAGAGCTTTAAACTCAAAGGCAGGAGATTTTTCTTGTAAATCAGTGTTTGTGGGTTTTTTTGGGGTTTTTTTTTTTTTTTTTTAGTACATTAGGGTCTCTTCTAAGTAGATGAAACAGTAGTCACTCTGGATGCTCTACTGTTGAGATTCTGCATACTTAATGTTGTTTTTACAAAAATGGTATATTTAGATTAGTTGAACTGATAACAGATCAAATCACATTGAAACAGAAAGTCTAGTATTTCTGAAAAAATGATTATGCAGAAAGAAGAAGAGGTATATGCCAATAAGGTGTAGTACTCAGAGTCAAAAAGCTAGCACTTAGGCTTTAAAATAAGATTTAGCTGTTGGTTAAAGTCTTAAAATACAGCTTGGAAAATACTGGTATGTGGTGCAGTATCCATATGTAGTGCTGTACTTCTTACAAGACAATGATTTGCTCTTGTCATTTGTTCACGAGAGATGTCATGACATCAGGTTAAGAGTTAACTAATAGCATTGTCTAGGAAAGGAATAGTAGCTGAGAACAGAAATAGTTGCTTAATATTCTAGAGGCCATTGTAAATATGTTAATGCATGTAATCATATAAATGAGCTCAGGGTATTGATAAGGCTATTCTTTGACAACTCAATTTAATCTTTAAAGCTAATCAATCTAGATCTCACGATTCATTCTGAAAGAAGCTAACATTTTGTTAGCACTGTAACAACTTGCATAAACATTGTATAATTAGAGCATTAATTTTAAAGTGTTAACCTAAAGGCTTTGTGGTCAATATAGTAAAAGTTTCAGCTTGAAAATCTTTTTGTTCATGACACATTCTGCTTTAATCACTCCTTCTATGATCTACTGATACATTATTTTGTTAATGCTGAATGCTTAACTTTTTTCTTTCTTTTTCCTTTCTCTTCATATCCTGAAGTTCCAACTAACCTTTCAATGCTTTTTTTCCTTACCTCTTTTATTTGCTCCATTTATGCATTAAGTGGTTGCTTAGATTTAAGGTAAGAAACCCCAGGGCTGGATTTCCATTCTTACTCTTCTGAGATTATTACACACGGGGAGATGATTAACATGAATGTTACTTGATTGTTTAAAACAGCACTCACTGACCCTCCTGTGTGTCAGACCTTCTGTTGAAAGATTTCATTGCAGATAAACATTTTGTGATATAAATTGATGTGTTTATGTAAGGAAGCTAACAGTTAATTTGAAAAGATTTGTGACAAAATATTAACTGTCTTCAGCATACCTACTAGATGATTTACAAGTGGGGAATGTTGTGCTAATCTTGTTCAGATTAAAAGGTACAGTGAATTAGGCAGCTGAATTTGAGCCTCCCCCTGTGTAATACTCTTTTTATCCTATATGCGGTGTAAGGTATGATTTCATTTGGATTAATGTTTCAGTGTGAGATTGCTCAGATAATGAGCTCCAAAGGTCTGTAATAAATTCAAATCTGTGTTATTTTTTAAAGTTGCAGTATCCTTATTTTTTTCAGAAACTGCTAGCATAGCTTTAATCTTGAGAGGCATTCAGATGTGGAAATTTTCACAGATTTGATAGTTGTGCAAAATATAACTCCTAAACAACAAGCTACGTGATACACTTTAGTTGAATATTAATTGAATAGCACATCAAAGAACTCAGAGTGAAGTATGTAAAATTCTCAAGGACTTTAAAAAGGTTTAAATGCTAGTAGCCTTAGGCGCTGCAGAAGTAGCAATAAAAAGCATCAAATCAATTAGACAAGCAGTTAAATGATGTTACATGATACTGTGTTTGAATTCATAGCGCATTAATAGAGAGGTCATAACCTTCATTGGGTATTGTGACATCTTCCTTTTCCTGAAGTGCTACTGGTTTGGGAAAAGAGGGAATGAAATTTTTTTAGTAGCAGCGCACCACAGTTTTAAAGAGGGAACTGTATTTAAGAACACAGGATGCTTATATGTAATATGAGTATATGAATTAAGTTCCAAGTTAATGTGAAATATTTTTCATTACTAAGTGTTTTCCATAACTGCAAAACCTGAAAGAAAATCTTGCATATTCCTGAGAAGGTTGCCTGTAAAACCAGGTATTACTGTAGCTGTCCCAATGATGTCCTGATAGAATTGGCCAGGTGGTACTTCTAGTAATGTACTTAAGTTTATGTAGTACATCTGATAACAATGGAAAGTGTTTAATAAATGAAAGATTTCTTGCATGTCAGTTGCAATACATTTTTACATAAGTGTGTGAGATAAGGTATTTCAAGTCACATAGTGTTTAAATGCTTTTTGTTTGAGTATTGCCAAATCTTCTCCCTGGCTCTTTCTGTCTGTATCCACACAAAACTGATATATCTAATGCTGAAGATGGCTTATTCTGAGCGTAGTTCATACTGGATAACCATTTTCCTAGTAATCATAAAAAATCAATTTTCAAAATCAGGGTTTTTTTGTTACTCTCTGCAGTTTCAGTTACAAACAAGTAATGACTATCCTAAAAATAAATTAATATATAATTACAGATTTTTGTGTGATGTACTGTATCAGTTAATCTCATCTTCCATGGTGATAAGAGCCTTTAGCTTTTCATAGAAAATGATTTTTTTTCTATTTATAGGCTTGGAATGAAAATAACATTCTGTGTTATAATGCAAGTTAAAATGTTTGTTTTCACTAGAGTGAATCTGGTCAGAAATTTGTTTTGGGAAATCACAATATGTAAATCAACTCATTGCCGAAACAGGAGGGTTTAAAAAAACAATAAAGTCAAAAAGCAATATAGCATCTCTTAGTTGACATTGGTTACTATTTTTATTATTTAAATCTCGCTAGAGTTGCTGTGCATCAGCCTGGGAGATGAAAACTAAAAGACAGCTACTAACCGTAGTTCCATGTAGAAAATAATTTTACTTGGGGGAGACTGGATATAACATGTTTAGCCTGCATTATTTTTCGTTGCTGCAAAGAACCCTTAGTCTTAATCGACAGTTGCAATAGTACACCGACTGACTGTAACAAGGCTAACTGTGCTTGTGTCTGAGTAGGTTAAACTTAAACAGATTTTGAAGAAAATGTCAATTAGAAGTCAAAGGGATATCTGTAGCGTCTGTTGTCAGCAAATCAATTGAAGATGACATTGTTTAAACCTTTTTGATTTGCCAGACTTGGTTCTTCAGTTACTTTACATTGGTGGATGTGGTGCAAACAAGTTAATTCACTTGCTGAAGCTGCATCTTATGGTCATTTCCAAGACAGGGTTTCAATTTAGACATTTCACTTTCATATCAACTGAAAAATATGTGGTTTAATTAGATATGCAGAGAAAGTATTCAAGTGACTGAGCACAACCTGAAAGGGAATTTACTTTGAGGTAGCAGATGATGGGTCAAAAATCTATTCCTCCTTTCTGTAGTGTTAACAAGATGAAGCAAGTTTTCAGAAGGTAGATTTCATTCAGCCTTAGGTTGTTTTTGTTGGAGTCAGATATAGAGTTGCCCAAGAAGGTTGGTTAGCTGCTTGAAGTTTCTGAATATGATCCATGGAACATTACTGATGGGACACTTTTTCGTACTAGATTTTGGGCAAAGCCTGATTCTTCCGACGTGCTGGAAGTTCTAGAAAATCCAATATGACAGTAAAACACCACTTAAAAATTTCTAAGCTGAGCCTGATTTTGGCTTTAGAAAGTAGCTCTTCCTGAGGTTTGAGTGTGTGGAATAGCTGGTATTCAGGATTCTTGACGGGGGGGGGGGGTGGGGGGGTGGGAGTGAGGAGAACCAAAACAAAAAAAGAAAACCTAACCCCAAAAAAAGGCAAACAGTAAAACCTAACAATAAACCAAAACACTTTGTTTTGGTAATTTGACTAACAATGTGATGTTCTTCAGAAGAGTAAAACACATGGATTGAAATCTGTGTTACAGGTAAGTGCCATGCAGCCATGTAAATACACAGTGCTTTGGTGCAAATACTTTTTTTGTAGTTTTTGCACCTCTGATCAATAGCTCTTACATCTGTCCAACTGTGTGTTTCTGCATTTCTTGTTCAGTGCTTTTTTTGGCTCATGAAAATGTTCCCAAGAACTGAATTTCATGAACTGCAGGATTTCTCAGTGTTAACTTGTTTATTTCATTACAGATTTCTTACACAGTGGAATGGTAAAGGAGCTTAATCTCTTAAATATTTCTAAAAAAGTAACTATGAATGAAACTCAGTCCTATGTATCACCATAAGATGATGATTTAATCACTGGGATCTGTGGAAAAACTAGTTGCCAAAAATAAAAATCGGATAAATAAATCTTATTTATTCAAAACATTAATTATCATTTTCTAAGGGCTCTAGTCAGTCCTGTGTCATATCTGAAAGACATCAGATGTCACCTTTCTAAAGCTGACAATGTAGATTAGTAGAGAAAATACTGGAAGAAATACTGTTGTACCCTTTTTAAAACAGTGTTCCGTAGTTGGTAATATTTTCTACTTTCTTGCTTCCATGGGAAGAGGCAAAAAAAACTAAATATCCCTGCATGTGTTCTGCATAGACACCATGTGCTGTTCACAGGGTTGTCTTCCCAGTTTTAGAACGGTCAACTACTTTTTTAATGAGTATTGTGCCCAAATCATTACCACTGTTTGAATTTTGTCCTTTTTTTTTAGCACAGTGGTTAGCTGTTTTGGCAGTTGTGAGCAGATGCCGAGATAATTCTGTGTGCTTCTGGTTGCAGGCTCTATTTTACCACACAGTTTCCTAAAAGAATTTGCAAGCTTTAACTACACGCCAGCCATAGATCTGTGGGGTCTTCCAAACCAGCCACCAGCAGACAGATGCATTTCTCTGCTTTCACCGTCTAATTAAACCAGGTGTATCTAGATAGTTTCAGCTGTGCAGAGGCAGGGGGAATGTGGTCAGAAACCAGGTGTCTTCTGGCAAATTCCACTTTACTCCGGAAAAGGGATTTTGGAAACTTGGCAGCAAATACAAATGTGACCTGAGTTCTGGTGGTTGCTTTGGATTTTTGTAAGAGGGATGTGCGTGGATGAGAATTTGTGTATGGAAATGATCTTTACAACCATGTGCAAAACACAAAAGGCAATAGAGTAAAATATTGCAAGAAGGAGGCATTAATGGCTCCTCTCTCCCCTCACCCCTCTCCCCTTCCCCACCCTCCCACCAGTAGAGGCTGTCATAGAATGGGTCAGCTGGAAATGTTACAGTGTTTGTATCTCAACTGAAGTTACAACTCTGTAGTTTTGAATTTTAATTTATTTTTCTTTCTTCGAGGCAGTCTGTAAACTTTCTCAGTGGTTTGTGTGGTATCATTTCTAGAGATCTACCCAGAATGGTTGGAAAAATGTTATATTCTTTATTTCTCTTCTATGATTATTTGGCCATAAGTCAAAGGGGAAGTTGCAGTAGCTCATCTTAATGCCATCAGTGCTGTCAGATTTGATGACAGCCCTGTAAACTTGGTCTTTCAACATTTTAATTTCAGTGTTGAAAAGTCATTACAAAGAGCCTGAAACTAAGCTTATTGTCAGTGCATTTCCTCATCTTTCATTTTAGTCTTTCTTAAGGATGGCTGCTTTGTGACTGTAGTTTCTTGGCTAAAATAGGATCTACTTCTTCTTTGGCTATATTTTCTAAAGCTTTCTTCCCATCAAGGATAGGTTTATTCACAGTGTTAATGAAAGTAAGTAGCAATCACTGGAGTTATGCGTTAGGACATTAGGCAAGTATTACTTTGAATTGTTACTGTATACTGTGTAATGCTGCTGCATTCTCCTCCTCTACTGTCCTTTCTTTTTGTGTAGTTCTAGCCCAGTGGAAGCCTAAAACATCATTTTTGCTTCTGCAGTGATTGTATACAAATAATTAGAGTCTTTATGGTTAAATGTATGGAATCTTACATTAACTGTAAAGTGATAGCTAGTGGTTACATCATCTGGTCAGAAAGAATAGCTTGAAACACCTAAATGGATTATTCATGGGCATGCAGATTGCTTGACATTTGCTGTTACCTAAAAACATTCAAACCCCCTGCCCCTGTAGGCTTAATGGGCAGTTTGAAATATAGCAAGAGACAATGCAGTGAGTAAGGTGGGGTTTTTTTGGGCAACTCAAATAGATGGGTGGGTAAAACAAACATCTGATTAAAAAGGAGGTACAGGGGTGCTGCAACTTTAAAAAAAGTATTATTTTATGCTATTTCTTAATGTTCCGTGTATAGAATAAAACATGTTAAACTTACCCTCTTCCCTTCAAGTAGTTGTAGTTCAGTGCTTACCTCATTCCTCACTTGAATTAACTTTAGACTTCTTGTTGCTTAGAGTTGGCTTAAAGGACTTTATAAGACTATGCAAAATAATGCCTTAAATTGACATTACAAAGTACTTGTGCACAACTAAATCCAAGCATATGTTTTTTGAATCTGACAAAAGAAACACAAACCCAGCAAACAACTTCGATTGCTTGATTTTTCTTTTCCTCCCAGCAGATTGAAAATGTAATAGCACTGGAATTATCTAGAGCCAGGGAACTGAGTTTCAGTGCATTAGAATATTTAATATATTACTCTACACTGTTGGCAATATTTATGAATTCTCAAATCTAAACATTGTCAGGGCTTTAAATGAGTTGTTATAGTCAAATTTTAAAGGGCTAATTTGCCTTTACTGGTGCTTGCAAATACTGTTAATGCCTTGGTCTCTGTTTCTTTTATATATTGGAGGTAGAGGCAGTAGGCAAGACTTACATTCTGGAAATAAGAAACACTGTTAAATAGAGCATGACAGAACAACAGAAAAAGGGATGTAAGCATACTTAGTTAGGTTTGTTGAATATCCCTCTGATCATTAGTTTGAGCATTCATAAATTACAGCTGTTTAGCAGAGACTTATGGGAAGACCATGTATTGATTCTTACAAGGATGTATGCATTGAGAGAATTGCGCCTGGCTGGCATGAGCAAAATGCCTACACTGGTGACAATTGGTTAGGATTCTTATACTGGTCAATCAGTCAGAAATGCAGATGAGTTTTGTAAAAAAAGTTAGAGTAAATTCTTTTATGTAAATTTACTTCATTAGTATTTTACCTTGGAAGAGGGGCAGTTTGCAGTCACAATCACATCACATCACTGCTAAACATTTTTTCTCCCCATCCATTTATTTACCAGTTCTTAGAGATTAAATTGCTACAGGTATGATGGAGGGAAAATTACATCTTTTTACTTTTCTCCGTATAGCTTTCGCTCTATGTTTACATATACATAAATGATATTTACAATAAATATTATCTTAATAAATGATATCATACTGTGAAGGCACTGAGACAGTAATGGATCATATTTTGCCCCTTCTGTATTTGTATGGATTATGTTGAATTGTCACCTATCAGATAAATGTTAGTATTTTTAAAGAGTATTCAAAAATACTTTTGCAAACCTACCATTCAGCAATGCAAACTGAAATAACTGTCTTTATCTCAAAAGATGAGTGGGAGGTTTAACCAAGTTAGAGTGTCTGTGTTGTTAGTGGTTGAATGTTTATATGACAGCCTAAAGGCAAATTCACTCTTTGTGCATACAATTTTTTTAAACCCCCATGTAATAAAGAGTCCTTTGAGCACAACTCTTGACTTCTAGCAGAGTAGAAATAGCATATAAAATGCATGGCCTCTCAATTTTTTATGTTCATTTTAACTTTTCTCTGCTTAATTGCTAAAGGCATCTAAGTGTCTCTTCCCCTAGAAGCTGAGCTTAGTGAAGGCCTTTTTTTTCCCCCCATTCTTTCATGCAGGTCAGCACACAGAATATGAAAATGGGTGGGCTGCCTCGTACAACACCACCCACCCAGAAGCCACCAAGTCCACCAATGTCGGGAAAAGGAACTATTGGGTAAGTTCAGTTACCAAATCTATAAACTGTTTTGGTGAACAAGAGGGAGAAAAAGGGAAGGTTCTTACTTTCTTTTGTAGTGTGGGGTTTGTTTTGTTCGTTTGGGTTTTTTTTTTGGTGTTTTGTTTGGTTTTTTTTTTTGGGGGGGGCGGGGAATTTACTTTTGTTTGTTCTAACCATTCACAAGGACCAAGAGCTGTTATGTTCTTATTCTCTTATACTGATCATGTCTCATGTGTCAGTTACCGTGTTTCTGTCAGAAGACGTGGGCATCATTACTTTCCTAACAGGTACTTCTTTATCATTGCAGAACACTTACAACTACATGCTTTAGAGTAAAAAATCAGTAACTGTGTGGCTTTGACAGGTGGTGCTAAACAACTGGAAAATTAGTATGTGGCACTGTTCATTAATTATTTATGCTGTGTGTGATGAAAGTGCTTGCCTGTTAAGTCTGTGAACTTGACTTTGACCTTAGGAAAATGTGTTATAACTGGGATAAATGCAGTCTGTTGGTATGTTATTATGTATATACATACAAACTGCGGTGTTTTATTTTAGAACAAGATATGGATTACTTTTAAAACATGAATTGGAGGTGCAACACCGTGTTTGTTATTAGGAGGCTTGAAGTACATGAAGAAATCCTTAATTGTTTTTTCTCATCCTATGAAGTACATACAGCAAACTTACAGGAAAACATTTTTTTTATTAGCTCATATTACAGATTAGTATGTAGCTATGTTTTAAAGAATGAAAAATCTTCAGGTTTGTCTATATTACTTTAATTTGCTTCTGATATGTGCTTGTCTGTGTGCAGGCGCCACTCTCCCTATCGTACATTGGAGCCAGTACGTCCTCCAGTGGTACCAAATGACTATGTGCCTAGCCCAACACGCAATATGGCTTCTTCACAACAGAGCCCTGTTAGAACTGCTTCTGTGAATCAGAGGAATCGCACATACAGGTATTCAATGTAGTCCTGTACAGTGTGTAGTTAGTATTGTATAAGTACATAGACAATAAAAGCTATGAGAAATACCAAATCCATCTGCACCTTTACAGTGAAACCTGCTAATTTACAATATGAACTTGGAACATCGTTTGGCATGAGGAGAATGTACTCTAATAAACCCAGAATAGCGAATAATTTTAAGATTGTTCATTTAATCCCCATGTCACTTTAATTTTAGTGCCATCGCTTAGTTTGCGGTACTTAGTTACTAAAACTGTGATGTTTTTCAAGTGGGTAGGTAGTGATATTTTAAGAAATGCTTACAGAACTGGGGAAAGACTTTGTACACAACTCGCTTTCTACATGTTGAAGGACTGCACAGTATGTTTATGGTCACATTTTTTTTTGAGCTGTCTTTGATATTTATAGATTGAGTAGCTGAAAAAGAGCATTGTATTTTAGGTTATTGGTAACAACGGGCGTAGAATGAAGCTTAATTATATGACCAAAGATTCCACAGAAGGCTAGCTTTTTCTGTAGGATAATAAGTTCAGTGATGGGACAAGTCTAAATACTGCCCTTGAAATCTTTAAACATCATAAGCACTTGAGGATGGCAAAACAGATGGATTTTAAATATAAGAAAATCTGATTTTTACTTTATTAACTTGAAATTTCCAGATTCTAGTAGTCTCATATGAAAGCATACAAATCGGGGTCTAAACAATCTATATGTTTTATGAGTTATAGGAAAAAGGTCTGTCTTTGCTCAATAGGGTTTAACAATATTGGAATGCTGTGCTGTGGAACAAGGTTGCAAGAGTTTTTCACTCTTGGGCAAGTTCACTAACTGAAAAAACTGTCCTGTTGTAGTCAAAGTTCAGGAAAACTAAGCTTTATATAGGTCTGTATCATCCTTGTTTCTTTCCTCGTTTACCCTGTTATTTCTCTGAATTAGAAAGGTGCTATATGAGAAATCTTATGTTTCAGCATGCACAGCAGCATATTCATACCATGGGTTATTTTGGTTTCTTACAGCAGCAGTGGGAGTAGTGGAGGAAGCCATCCAAGTAGTCGGAGTAGCAGTCGAGAGAACAGTGGAAGTGGAAGTGTGGGTGTTCCAATTGCTGTTCCTACACCATCTCCTCCCAGTGTCTATCCAGGTAAGTGGAAAGTTCTTGTTCGTCTTCCTGACTCTGAGTTAACCTGTAGCATTTGCAAGTCTCCTAAGCCCCAAGGGAAGTCTCAAAGTTCATTATCCAGAAATATGTAAGCCTTGAAAATGGCTTGCTATTGGAAATGTGAGCTTGAATTGAGTAATTTCTGGTAGTGTCTGATGTGCTCCTGTGCTTCTTTCATATATTATATATAAATACATTAACTTTTTTTTTCTTGCCTGACTGCCTACATGTGACTAGGTAGGGCACAACTACTTTTTTAGTGGGCTGAGAGAAACTTCTCCCTTGTCCTTTTATGCAAATACATGTTTCTTTCATTGGCTGTGCAGTTACATAGAAGCGTGTTTTTAGAAAATTAGGTGAAGTGAGAGGCAGGCACAGAGTAAATCTTTAGTACATTAATGCAAGCCTGAGTTGTCACAAAAAGATACTTGTTCAATGTAATTGCCACAATCTTTCCAGAAATTGGAAGTGACATTGGTACTCTTCCTCCTTTGCTCAGCCCTTTAAGTGGAATGTATAGTTGGTTTGCAACATAATCTGAGATATATGATGCTACTGAAACAAAGAACTGGACATATTTGACTTTCCTCTTCTCTATATTACCTAATTTACACAAAGCTAAAAGCAGCCATGCTGCAGATAGAAGCATAGTGAGCTGTCAAGGCGTCTTTCAGAAGTGATGGCTTTCAGTAGGAAGTTCTGGGTTGTTCCCTTAGGACCTGTAAAGAAGTGGATTTGCTTGACCCTCATTTACTGTCTACATAGGAACGAGCATTTTTTTAACAGCTCCATTTTTCTCTCATCTCCTCATGCATTCTAAAATACTATGCATCTAATAAAGAGCTAACACTGGATAGTCAGCAGCTTTCTCTAATCCCTGCTAACATATCTCCTTATTAACTCCACCTCTTCCTCCTCTCTTCACGTAGCCCCTGCTGGCTCGGCTGGCACTGCTCCCCTTCCTGCTACCTCTGCTCCTGCCCCTACTCCTCCTGCTCCTGCCCCTTCCTCTGCTGCCCCAGAAGCTGCTGCTGCTGCTGCAGGAGCTCAGCCCCTTGCTGATGGCTTCACCTCTCCAACTCCCCCTGCTGTTTCTTCCACACCCTCTACAGGTGAGTGTCTGCTCCAGCTGATGGGCAGAGGAACCCAGATGTGATCACGATCCAAGGCTTTTCAAAGTTACTTCAGAAGAAGTGACCTTTTTTAAATTATATTGTAAAATATAACTAGAAAATATCTACCAATACTCAGCTATAAGGTAATGGCTACAGCAGACAATTCAAGGTGTGCTAGCTTTATAAAGAGCAATAATTTTTCATTTTATTATTTTTACATGTATATAATTAATTATAATTTTATTACAGTTTGGATACTGAGACTCTCGTAGAATAATTATGTTGGGGAAACCAGCACTGATAGTTCTGGGTCTGATTGTTCTCTTTCAGTGATCAAATAAAAACAAGTTCATCTAGCAAAGTATAATTTGTATGACTTGTTTCCTCAGTGCTTTCAAACAACAGGTCTTCTTTCAATGAACTGATAAAAAAGGCAATTTTTTTTGTTTTCAGTGTCAGGTAGAATACAAGTTTTTATTATGCAGAACAGTGCTAAAGCTTTTTGTTTTAGTACATGGTATGTATGGCATATATTGCAAATTGCATTTTTTAATGCTTATGGAATTACCCTACGCTTTTTCATTTTCTCTTATGCTGAAGTTGCAGCATAATCTTAAGACTGATCTCTCTCAGCTTTTGAACAGGGAGCTACACCTGCATTGTAAAAATCTCTTTTAGACAGCCAAAGTCATACAGAGCTACCTGTGACCTTTGTTACATTGTTATAGTGGAGGCTGATCACAGTGGTCTGAATAGGTTTGTGTGTTTATTACTGTTGGTGTCTCTTAGAATTTCACTAGGTGCCAGAAGCGTTCCTGAAATCGTATTTAGTTTAAGGTGCTGTGACACGTTTAAAATGAGAATATACTTATGCCAGAATCCATGACTCTGACCAGAAGCTTCCAGACTAATGAATTTTGGTATTAGAACATGATCCTGTTGTCCAAACTACTTCCATGATTAGATTATGAGCTGTGTCATGTGGGCCCTCAGTCAGTTTTCCATTTTTGATGCACTGTCAGTATTCTACTGAAGCCATAATGCTTTTCTATTTTTAATAAATCAAAGTTGAGCAGAGATTATTTTAATGGCTATAAATTCACATTCACAATCCGTAACAGAAATTTCAAGTTACTCACTATTTCTAAAATCTTTTCTTGCCCTGTGCTATTAGTGAGAGTGCTTGCATGGCTCCTCTGAAAAAAGTGCTTGAAGACACTGGATAGTTTACCATCTATGAAGTTGTAGGTTTTGGTTCTTAAGGATCTCTTATGCCTCTTTCTTCTCTACTCACTTCATTCTAATCACTACCAGTTTTTAGCAGTGCATTAAGAAACAGGGAGACAGAGATACCCACTGGAAAGCTGCATTAGGAAAAAAGTGTAAAGGCTATGTATATATACACGCTTGCAAGGTGGGCTGATGCCAACCTCGTGAAGTTTAACTGTGCCAAGTGCAAGGTCCTACACCTGGGTCGGAGCAATCCCAGGCACAGCTGCAGGTTGGGCAGAGAGGAGATTCAGAGCAGCCCTGAGGAGAAGGACTTGGGGGTGTTGAGCAATGAGAAAATGAACATGAGCCTGCTTCAGTGTGCTCTTGCAGCCCAGAAAGCCAACCGTATCCTGGGCTGCATCAAAAGGAGCGTGACCAGCAGATTGAGGGAGGTGATCCT
>JASSUY010012630.1:0-27802 GCA_032466535.1 Forpus xanthops | reverse complement strand
CTGGGGAGGGACTCTTCATGAGGGACTGTAATGAGAGGACAAGGAGTAACAGGTTCAAACTTAAACAGGGGAAGTTTTGATTGGAACTGAGAAAGAAATTCTTTACTGTAAGGGTGGAGAGGCACTGGAATGGGTTGCCCTGGGAAGTTGTGAATGCTCCATCGCTGGCGGTGTGTTCAAGGCCAGGTTGGACATAGCCATGGGTGACATGGTTTAGTGGGAGGTGTCCCTGCCCCTGGCAGGGGGCTTGGAACTAGATGATCTTAAGGTCCTTTCCAACCCAAACTATTCTATGATTCTATGATTTACAGAGTTGTAATTTTTTTCTCAAGTTTAAAGCAAAACTATGAGTAAAAGTCATATTATTCTGAATGATACTTTCCCAAAGCTATGGGAACTGTGTAAGAACAGTAATAAAGAAATAAAAGCTAAGAATCCAACCTGAACATTCCAGTTAGACCAGACTCTCCTCAATTAGAGTGTAAGGTTTCTGGGAAGTTCCCTTTACTTTCAAGTTATTACTGCAAATTTTATAACGCCTCTGATGTGATCAATTTTTTTAACTGTTCATCATTTATTGTAGTAAAAATAAGCAGCCTACTCTATGCTAACATTCTAGTAAGACAAATGATGCATAGGGAAAAAAATGATCTGCCTACATTTCACTTGTGACATGCAATGACTAAACCGCTCAGATCATGATCTTCCATGTGAGGACCTAATAAGACACATATCTTGCAACAACATAACATAATACTGCCTTCAACACACATAGCACTGAATAGTCAACCCATCTGTTCTTCTTATCTTACATATGAAAAATACATGCAAATCGATCTTAAACCAAGTTATAACTTGTAACTTAGCAAAAGCTAGTTAAAAATCACCTGAACTGTAGATTTTCTCAATTCATCCCCTACAATTTCATGAATTTAGGGTCTGTTTTCAGTTAAATATTAGTTCATCATCTGGCCACCTAGTTACTAACAGGCTTGTTATCTTTATGAAAATACAGAAAGGTCCTTTGTTATATATTAAAATAGCTTTCTGAAGTTATAATCTGAGCATTTCCAGGAATAGACAAAGTGTTTTTTTAGATTTTATCCTTTATATTAAAAAAATATTATCAAAAAAGCAAAAATTTACAAGCACAAATGCAAGGTTTTATAGGAGTATGCATTTCATGTATTTTCAGGATTGAACCCTTGCTTAACTCTTGACATGGGCATTAGTATAAGCTGTTGCTCAGTTCTGCCCATATACTTTTAATTACTTAAATGAAGTACCTAAATAAAATAAAAAAAAAAAAAAGAAAAGGATGCATCTACATGGGTATCAGTCTGCATAAGGAGTGTGTTTTCTTTTGAAGAGAGTCTCTCCAACGTGGTTCACACTGCAGAGCTCATTCAGAGCATATGAACTAGACTCCTTGCAAGAAATGAAATCAGATGTGGTGCTCAGCTGATGCATCTCACATGCTCCAGCCACTAAAGGGCAGTCAGATTAGAACAAGACCAGGCAGAGACTGAACTAAATCCCCAGAAATGCATACAAGGTGATTATCAGGCCCTCAGCAACCAGGGAGTCACTTTATAGATCTGTTCGCACACACTTCATACTTCGCTCCTTTTGTAGTCAAGCACAAGGCACGTGCTGAGCACAGTTGAGGTCTTCAAGATTCCCATCTCTTCATAGCTGGTAGTATAATTTTGGTAGCCATCAGTGACTAATACTCCTTCATACATGCCTTATTTAGACAAGTCCAGGTTATTGCTCTTTGCACCTTTCATCCTTTAATTCCCCATGGTAGGATCATCACTTGCAATCTGCCATCTGGGTACAGGGATTAATCTCATCCCACTGCTGCAACTGGCTGTCGCTAGAAGGTACACAGTCAACCAGTCTCTGTCATGCAGTGATGCTGCATTCAAATTTACTCAAGTGAAGCAGTGATGAATTAGGAGTCAGTCAAATAAATGATGATAAGTTCCTGTGATGCGGCAAGTTTCATCATCACCACCTGTATGGTCTGATAGTGACGTCTTCTCTAACATGATAAATTGAAAATTGCTGCCACTGCAAAGGCTTTTTTTTTTTTTTTTACTTCTTTTTTCCCCTTACACATGCACACAAAGACCAACAATTTAGATGAGAAGAGATTTAAAGCTGAGAATTGCAGACAGAAATTTGATAGTACAGACAGAAGCCTACCTAGCTGTTCTAATGGGTCACTATGGCTCCTCCCTGGCAGAGCATAAGACTCAGAAAGTCCTTCATCAAACTAAACATTACTGAGCACCCAACTAAATACATTGATGTTATCAAAGCTGTTCCCAGGCTGAAAGACAAAAACACAGCACTGCACCAGCTACCAAGAAGGAGAAAAATGACTGCTGCTGCTGAACCCAGGGCAATACTTTAAAAGTCATAAGTAAAAACAATGCATATTTTTTTTAAGAAAAAAAAAAATTAAGTTTCCTAACTATTAACCTTGCTTAACCTATAGATCTTTTTCACATGAAGTCTGCTGTGATTAAGCTAAGTGAGTCTGGATCTAAATTTATATCTCAGCTTTCACAAATATTTCAGATTAATTACTATGGAATAAATGAAGAATGACACCTTAATTAGTAATGCTTCTCTTAGCAATTAGGATTCTCTTGGCTTCTCTTAGCAATTAAAGTGGCAGCGGCATATCATTAAGGTCTTCAAGATTCCCCATGCCTCCTCAGAAGCAATTACTGTGGAAAGCACTGAAAATCAGGCTCATAGCTATAATCTGTCCTCTAAGGATCTAGCTGCAGGATAAACACTTTTTTTCTTCCTTCCACAGCAATTTTACATTAACCCATCATCATTATCCAATCAATCATTAATGCAATTTTACTGTATCATTTTTCATGAAGCTCAATTTTCATTTTTAAAAAATAACTGATTATAGTCAATTGATTTGCCAAAGTGTATGATATTAAAATCATTTAAATGAAGACAGTTAACGCATTAGCACTTTTCTTCATGACAAAATGCAATCATTTGTTAAGCACAATGAAATACTGGCGTTTAGCACATTTTAAACTAATGTAACAGAAAATACTACTGAGACACTGGAATAATAGTAGTGAGGAATCCATAAACCACTAAAAGTGAATTAAAAATCAAGCCACTCTACCATGCTGTTTGTAAATATACATAGGAAAAATTTACCATGTATCAGCGCATGTTGCCTTATGATTATGGAAAATTATGATACTTTTATCAGAATTTAGCAAAAGCAGCAAGATAATTATAGCTACAAGCTACTATTGACTCTCTGACTAAATGAAAATACACACCATTGCTACTGGACCTAAAATCATTATTTTTTTATTAATTATGGGCCCAAATTCAACCAATATTTCTGCTGAACTGTAAAGGCACTGGTTTAGTTTTCAAATTTTGTGATTATTTTTCAATATTCTCATTCCATATATCAGAAGTTCTTGAAACACTTGGGTTTACTTTGTGGTAGGATTTATGAGTCTCTTCTTGCCAAAAGGAATAATCACACACTTGTCCTCAGGGTCTTGGATCTCTGAAGTCAGTGACTGAGAACTACTGTTGAAAGGAAAGATAATCTCCTCCTAAGTTTTAGTAAAAAGCTCTTAAGATTTCAAAGCAATCATGTTAACTTCATGCAGCAGGAAGAATAGTTAATTTACAGATTAGCAATGCCAGTCCTTTCCAGTTCAAGGTATCCAGCAATGACTACCTCATTCCATAAGTTTTCTGAAGTTTGCAGCCAGGATACTTTCTGTAAGAGTTTCTGATCCATCTGCAGGACCATACACTGAGTTGAGTAAACATGTTCTACACACATAAATACGTGGTGCTGATGTTAGGTGACATTCTGGCATACCTTGATGTGAAGAGAAAAGCAGACATTTTGAATATGCAGTAGGTCACACTGTGCACTCCTGTTGATGCTCACATTTTTTACTGAAAACACCCTTTTCCTTCAACAGTCAACTGTTCTTGAAAATCAACCAAAGCCTATTCTATCATCTACACAGCACATCTTTTGTAAGTGGTGCTGAGTAAAACAATGTATTAATACAGTTTGCTTCAGCACTGTATTAATGCAGTGCTGAATTAATTACCGATGACTCGCTTGTCTTGATCAGTCTTAAGATTTTGGATTGTCATGGTAGGTCCAGGTTAAATATGAATTGGAAAATGAAGCTTTGCAGTTCACACCTATTCTGTCTTCAAAGACAATGAAACTTAAATAAAAATTACACTTCTTTATGCCTTCCTGTCAAAGACTAGAATGGTACCTTTCACTCAGTGTCTCAATGGTCCTCTGTATATGGCAAGCAAATATAAGGTCATGTTGTCCATGCTTTCAGTGTAAGGATGAGCCAACTTTAAATCAAAAGTGACCATGTTGTTGACACCAAAAGATCTACAATGAAGTTGCTGGCATCATACAGTTTTTAGTCGGGGTAGAGAGCTAGACAAGTATAATCTCTTTCTTTCCCTCTCTGCTGCAAAGTCTCATGACCTCCTCATGAAATAGTTATATTAAAAAGAAACCTCTAACTTACTTTTGCTTCATAAATAGTTTCCTTACTAGTGAATAATCTTAGATATATCTGCTTTTGCTCATCTTCCATATTATTGATATCTCTACTAGCTTATACGGAACTCTTTGGAAAAGAGCTTGTCTTCATGGGTAGATGAGAATGAGGTTCTTCAGACAACTTGAGTGCTAATTTTGAAGCCAGATACACTTCAGCAAACACTGTCCCATTTACCAGCAATAGGAGAGACAAGAAAAGCTACGGACACTGTAAAATCATAGCTAGAGGCAGTGACTAATTTTACTCAGGTGCAGCTAATTTGAATACACACTCGATTCATGTGATAGCATGCTCTTGCACCAGACTGCTGTGTCCCACAGAGTTTCAACAAGTTACAACAATATTTCACAAGGTAACGTGAGAGCCTCAGGAAGAAAGAGCATTTTTGATTATAGGGTTAGTGAATCAAGACTCAGGTGAAGACTGAGACTTTCCTTCATGGCAAGCACTCTACCCACACATGAGGAATGAGTGGCACATCAATCAATTTCATCAATGGCACAAAGATAGTTTAATAACCTCCCATCTGCAAATGGATTACATGTCATCTCAAAATACTGGAAGGCCTGATGTTGCAAATGGCAGTAGGTCATCTCTGTCAGGTACCTGTAGAAAGATTTACTTCCTAAATGTATTGAAATAGAAATAATAAAGATCACCGATATACTCCACCAATATTTCTTACAACTCTACTGTTCAACTGATAGGATAAGAAAATGCTTTGAACCAAACTGCAGATGTTAAAAACACAAATTACGTGTGTCTGCTGCCAAATAGACCAAGCTATTGTGTCAGAGGACATCACAAACCCTAAACTACCACCAGTGCCAGCACCAAGTCCTCACAGGAATTAATTGAAGTGACATTTATTTAATATGGAATACCTAATGTCATTCATCTCATAACAGCATATTTTATCCATAAAAGTCAATATATATAACTTGTAAGAAAACCAAGAAATATCAGTAGAAGTGAAGATATTTCTCCTAAGGGCATGGTTACCTGTAGTAAAATTGTTTTACTTGACTTCAAAGTAGCCCAAGTTTCATTTAAAATGAGACCTAGCTTTTAAAAATCACTTGGGCAGTTATATATAATTTATCTCTGATATGAATTCTGATTAAAGTAACTGTTAAATAGGCAGAAAAAAAAAGATGATATGACTGAAATGAGACATGACATGACATGACATGACATGACTGAGGTCCACTGAAGTTGTCTGGTGATCAGGCATTTATTTTAATTAGTAGATAGCCTATGCTTCTACTGAATGCAGTACATATAAGTGAAAAGTTTACCTTATGGACTCCAATGTACCTTTACATTTTTTTCCATAGGCAATGCCTTAGCATTGATAAACCTACCTGTCAAGGTATTCTCAGTGGCTCCAAGAAAACTGAGACAACTCTGATATAGCCTAAATACCTAAATTTTTTTTGGCTGCTACAGTGAGGCTATAAGACTAAATAATCAGAAAAGGATTCCAAACTTCGTGAAGCTTGCAAAATTCAAACAAACTCAACAGTTTCTCCCTTCTGACTTTCCTTCTATGCTTCTCAGTCTTAAAGTGCACAAACTGAAACATAAGCCCTCTACCAAAGCACAGTGAGAGCCCTGCTCTTTGAAGTAGCAGCTGAAGCCAGCGCTCCCCTACCCTTTTTTAAGCCAGAAAAGAAGTGCAATAGCCACAAACGGAAAGCTAGATGGTGCTAATATACTGACTTTATGGTTACAGCTAGATGCGCTTCAGGGGCTTGGAAAGATAAATCAAATGTTATACAGAGATACAGAAGAGTTTACTTATGTAGCTAAAGAAATGCTATAATTAAATAAGTATCAATTTATTTTAACATTTGGTTATTTGGAATCTCTCAGCCCCCTCTCCCTTTTCGTAAGAGAAAACTATTTTCAGTAACTGCTGAAAAGCAATATAGAAAGTTATTGTTTTTATCTCATGGAAACTAATAGAAATTGAAGATCTCTATGCTAAATACTACTATAACATAAAAAGAATTACTAAGGATTTTCTGAGATTTTGGATATATTCAGGTCCCTAACACTTCACTTTAATAGCAACTGTATACTTAATCTAAGACAAACCAAACTTAACATTTTAGGTTAGCCAAACTTTTGTACTATTTGATCTTTTCAGTGTTGGTAAAACAAATGATTTGGAATTACTCTGACATATCTATGTGTTTCAGCTCAGAGAAAGGTCTGAAGACAGATTTGAATTTATTATATGCAACACAAAGGCCTTTGTGTGACAGGGAGTTTGCAGAGAACACTTTTCCAAGAGAATGATGACTCTATCCTTAACATCTTTAGCTGTTAAAGTAATCCAGAATTGAAATAGAGTCATTGCAATGTGATTATTTTGCATATTTCTCTGAAATAATGACACTAGGAGCGGATTTCATCTTCAGATCAGCTTACATATCTTCAAGTTATAGAGCTAATTCTATTTCTCCTCCTGCCCTTCTCTGCTAGGTGACCCTGGACAAGCAGCACACAGCAGCTGGCACCACCATTGTTCTGGCTGACTTCATTGTCCCCGTGCCTGCTCTTAGCTGACTTATGTGCTCACTAGTAGCTATGACAACAGTTTATTCAGGTAACAGTCACACACACTACAGTCCTACCCACTGAGAAGTCAGCAGACCCCAGTGCTATCCTCAGCTCAGTCACTGAATTGCCTGTGACCTTGGGTGTTCTCTGTTCATTCCTGGCCTTCATTTCACTCATCGGTAAAAGAGAGGTAATTATACTTGCTTTCCTCTCAAACAAACTCCTTTATTAATGGGTGACAAGTGTCAGAAAAATAAAAGGAGAAAATTACTTATTTTCTGCATTTTAGAAGACTGCTAACCTGGACATTTGTCTCACAGATTTCCTTTAGCTCTAGAACTAGAGCAGCAGAAGGAAAAATGTGATACTTCAGTCACATACAGGAACCTGCAGGTATGTGTACTGTTTGTAAATGCTTTCATAAGACCATTTCAGTTAATTCCCATTGCACAAGGGAAAACTTAAGGAATTAAAGACATAACACCTCTATCTGCAACATGTCATAGCAGAGAGCAGGACAGAACTTACAAGAATGAATTTTGCCTTTCAAATCTTTGAAAAAGTTCTGGACAACAGCTAGGCTGCAATGTTTTACTTTGAAAGTCAAATTCAAATAATTCCACTTTGTAATATTGTACTCTTCAGGCTGTTCAGTCTGTAAGGATTTCATAGAATCATAGAACAGTTAGGGTTGGAAAAGACCTTAAGATCATCTAGTTCCAACCCCCCTGAAATAGGCAGGGACGCCTCACACTAAACCATGCCACCCAAGGCTATTTCATTGTACATTATTGGTTTTTTGCCTTTTTTTTTTTTTTTTTTTTTTTTAATGGCCATTTTAAATTAAAGCAAACTATTTTAAAAAAATCTCAGTATCCTTTTTTTTTGTTTCTAGATTGGAAGCAATAGAATAATGTCCTTTAGTAACCACCAGGCTGTGCTAACAGACAACTTAACTGACACAAAATCTACTTTAAAAAAATAACGTATGCTTTAAATGCACATGGGTGTCTAAAGACACATTAGAAAAAAAAACATGCATTAGGAAAGGTACTTACAGTAACCTCCATATCCTGAATAGATTAACCTGTCTAGTTTGTTTTTTTAAACCTTAATTTAATTATGAGTTAAGTATAGCCAAGTGAGTCTTCCTGAAGCAAAAAGTACCTCCCCAACGCTGCTATTCTAACTCGACAGAAATAAACAGGCTTTTAATATTTTTGTATGGGAAGTTTTTAGGCCAAATTCTGCTAATTTCCTCTGATGATTTGTTTTAAAGATTGCAACAGAAGAAATTAATGGAAATATTAAACCCACCCTTTTTTATGGATGTTTGCTTTACTACCTTAATAATGATTTTAAAAAATTACATATTGTATGGGCTCTGCATTTTATGCAAGGAAAAGGTTGTCACATCCTATGAGAAGATGACAAGTATGTTACAAATTATGAGAAAGGAATCCAGATTATCACGAGTTGTCAATAATCGGAACTGTTCTACAAATCCCCATTGAAGAGTGACTTTACCTTGTCATTACACAAGATTTCTAGCTGTGCATGATCACATTAGTGAAGTAACACCAGACTGCTTGTATGAATGTGTCAACACAAACACGAGTGTAAAAGTAATTTGGTTACCAAAGCTATGTCTTTTTCTCAGAGGTACAAATGAACTGCAATTCAGATTCATAGTAGTGTTGAGTCATAAGGTTCTTTATTTCTTTTATTTAAGGTTACATCTTATAATGAAAAAAAAATCCCATGTTTATAATTTTATTGGAAATGTAATTATTTGTTATGACTATGGAGGCTCAAAGAGAGAATGTGATTTGAAGGTGCTGCAGTCCAGAATACTATCTGTGAATTAAAAATCTCAGTTCGTAGAATCACAGAATCATAGAATAGTTAGGGTTGGAAAGGACCTTAAAATCATCTAGTTCCAACCCCCCCGCTCTGGGCAGGGACACCTCCCACTAAACCATGCCACCCAAGGCTATGTCCAACACGGCCTTGAAATTTTTGATGATGCAAGCCAGGTTTTGAAGGCTTTCAGCATATTCCCTATGTCAATAAGTAAAACTGGTCTTAAAGAGGAGAAACTTTTCTGAAGGAGTGAAACTGTAACCCCATCATTATCTTGGGCCTGTGGGTTTTGTTGACCCTGAAGAATCTCAAATATTTGAACACAGCTATCCCTATCTCAAAAAAGTGGTCTCTCATTACTATTACTATTTTGATTACGACACAGCATTAATCTAATAATCTCTCTTACTGCAGTTGGCAGTGGGGTAAAATTCTAATTCAATTTTGAATAAATTTTGAGATTCTCAGCTGAAAGGCAGTATCTAATGCCAACAGAGTGCCTTCTTTTGCAGTGAGACAAATATGGATCTTCTATGTTAGGTGTTAACTCAGGCCAATACAGAAAATGTAAATTGTCTAGTCCAAAGACAGGGCAAAGGTAAAGCATGAGAAGTATGAAAAACAAACTGAAGAATTAGAACTTAAATGGGATAATCACACTAACTATATTAGAAGACTCATTAAGGCTGTAAAATTCAACTTGATAACTTGACAAAATTCTAGCAACAAGGATGATCATAGTCTTTCAACCTTTCATTTCCCCCCTTTTTATGTACTCTATAACCCACTGCTTAAGGAACTGACCACATACATTAAAAAATAAGAATGAAATAAATTAAAATAAAACAAAATAACCTCCCAGCCCTTTTCACTATTCAGGACAGCAGCACCTGCCTTCCAGCTCTTCAACATTTTATTTTCTCCTTCATACATGCTTTATTGCGTGTTATGCAAACACTGCTTTACAGAGAGTAATGAGCTATTTGCTTTTCTACCTTGTGCAGGTGCACCAGTAAGCTGCAGAGCCTGGCACTGCAGTAACACTGCCCAGAAGAACATAAGCCTTTGGCCATTTATTAAGGAAGTGACCATGCCTTGATTTCCCCAGGTCATGAGGTATGTAAGAGCCTTTTCTAACAGTTGCTTCTCAATTTTTACCTTCAAATGTGTATGACACTGGGAGGTGGTATTATTCCCCCTTGATAACAGGAGAACTGAAGAATTAAAAATTGCAGGCTTTGGCTATTAAGATAAAGATCTACTTTTTTAGAACATTTGGACTCTAACAACACAATGTATCTTTGCAGCCTAGTTTCCACTAATTTGCAGCCTAGTAATTGCAGTGCTGGGCACCTCTATGAATTCAGACTCCAGTTTAGAAAACTGGGCATGTGAAAAAAATTACATACCACCAGTTACTACAGGTGGAAATGCTTCAATCTTTTCTTTTACAGGCATGTCCTTCTGTGTAGTACAAACGGGGATAAAAGCCAGTTCTTCCAGGCATCCCTCAACTACCTTTAACTGCACAATATTCCTTTGCCTTACCATAATACTATCATCCAATGTGTGTTTCTAGTCTCTTCACAAATGAGGATTTGTGTGATACCACAGTACCTGTTCAGAACCAGAACAGCTTTAATCTGTGCATTGAAGAAGAAGGGAATCCCTCTTGAAAAAATAGCAAACGACATATACTTAAACTCACACAGGAAGTCAAGAGAAGGCTGCAGAGAGTGCCTGGATGATGGCTTTCCATAACATCAATGGTTCCTGACTGTACACATTAATGATTCATCTAGCAGGTGTTTTTCTTTTTTTTCCTATCAAACAAACATTCTTTATCTTCCTCTCATGACTTCAATATCATTATGAAGTATTTCATCAATCTTTTCAATGGTTATTGAATGAATTATTAACCTTTTATTTCATGTCACATATATTTATGGTGGAGGAGTCTATACAGCCCTCCCCTGATGCCCTAACTTTTCTACACAAGTAAGTAATTATCATTAAGGCTAATGGCTATGAAGAAAGGGAAATGAAGACTGACCTTGAGCATTTTTGGTGGGGAGAACAACAATATATGCCTGGAGAATAGTGACAGCAGTGACCCTGAAGTAAAATGAAGAAGTAAACAACTATGCCAGGAGATCAGGATTCAAAATCAATGAGAGGAAGTAACCAGTAGCAGCAGAAGAAAAGGATAATAATTAGGTTAGTGAAAGTAATATTTGATTCGGTAATCACTTAATGCTCTCTAAGAAGACTAGTGACACAAATCAGCATATAAAAGTAAGCTGGAGGGTTAGGAAGATCCTCTGAAGACCCTGGAAGAACAGCTCCCAGCTAGAAAGCCTCTGAGAGACCCAGAAGAAGAATGACTGGAAGCACTGAAGCCTTGTCCTTTTTGCTGGACCTAGGTCAATGTGAGTTGCATATCACACCCTGAGTAGGGCTGCAGACGGCATAACCCAAACATTATCAGGGACCTGATTAAATATGGGGACTTCTCCCTGTTGTCACCCGTTGTGCATGGAAGCACAACATCCCTGATGTAGCTGTGGTGTGCAGTATGCAACCGAACCAGGCCATGTTCAAGTTAGATGCTGTCGTGGTATGGAATATCTCTTTGGTCAGTTTGGGTCAGGTGCCCTGTCTCTCCTTCCGCCCTGCTTCTTCCCAACTCCCCGACTCCCTGGCAGAGCACGAAACTCAGAAAGCCCTTGGCCAGCCTAAACACTCCAAGCCATAACTATAAACACTGGTGTTATCAGCACTGCTCCCAAGCAGAAAATCCAAAACACAGTGCTACACCAGCTACTGCTTAAAGAAAAACAACTGCTGCTGCTGAACCCCTGACAGATGCATCCCTCGATGCATTAATTCATGCTGTCCCCATGACTGCCTTTTGACAAACCCCTGAAGAACACAGGCAGCATTCATGACTTCAACAGGCTGAACATCCTCCAGCCTCAGGAGACTGAACCTATGTCAGTGTTCTGGATCTAAATAAAGATGTGCCATAATTACCAAACCATTTCAGAGCTGTTTGGTGAGTGGAAATGAACTATTGCAGGTAGGAACTAACAGGAGGATATCATGTTTTAGTACAGGCAAGCACTTTTCTCCCTAGGACCTCTCCACTTCAACTTACCCATGTAAGCCTTGTCTTCTTGCTCTCCCCTGCAACATTACACCATTTTTCTTTTGCATTTATTTACAGCCCTACTCCTAAGTTTTCTCATCTCATTCCTAGTCTTCAAACGCAGTACCTCCAGTTCCCATGGCTCCATGACTGGTATCCCTCTTTTTCCTCAAAACTCCTGGTCACCAGCCACAGGTCTCCAGCCACCAAATCCCATTGTTACAGCCTGGACTATTTGTGTCCAAGTTCCCCAAAACCAAAATAAGGGCTGAGATTGATACCTTAGAAATTTCAGCCCAACCAATTACAGCATTGCCAAAACATAAGGTGTTTTAATTAATAAAAGTATTGAATATAGGAGATTTTAGCAATTAATGTCTGTATATAATGAGTAGAATATTAACAGAAGGAGATTAAAAAGGAATCTAAATAGTATGGCCACTACATTAATACTACATTTACACTATGTTAACATGTTGAATAGTCCTCTTTTTTGAAATTAACTTCTACTTACTTCAGAAGAAGTCAGAAGGATGGAAAACAACCCTGGTGATTGTTCTATAACAGATACAGCTTTGCTACTGTTGGCAACACTATCTGGTTTTGCAGTTGGGATGAGGAAAGGTGATGGCAATTGCATAGGGAAGCTGTCCTCATGAATAATCTATTCCATACAGTTTCGGTGTTTGACAGAAAAATGTCCTTAAACTGATATTTGTACCTTAATTCCTTACAACAGAAATACTACAGAAGATAGAGAAAGAAAAGGCTATGTTGCAAATACCATCATATTCAGGTATATAATTAATCCCATTTTAATGGAAAAATACATTTCTCTAAATATCAGCTTTATTTTCCAAAGTGCTATAAATTTTTACATTCAAAACCAGCTTCTAAATGACACTGTACTTGAAATTCTGCATTTCAGAGTTAGCTCATCATTTGTCTTTACGCATCACTGAAGAGTTATTATTCCTGACTATTCCAAACTTTACGTATAAAATGAGGATTTAATACAACGTCAGGATACAGGAACTGTTGTACACATCTGCAATTTTTTAGAAACTTTAGAAACGTGGTTGAACACAGGCAAAGTGGAGCAAAATAATGAAATAGGTAGGAAATGGACACTTACCCACAGTGCTTCATGTGAGGTGGTTTATCCATTCTCACTGCCAGCTTAATTTTCAAGTCACTGTCCTGGCTGTTTTTTGGAACTATCATTTTATGCAGATCAGGTGACTTTGGGCTGTTGGATGTTGGATACAACACCACCTGCAAGTCATAAAGTAAAACTTCAATGAGCTGATACAAAAGAAATCTGTTAGTCTTTAATGGAAATTTCTAAGCAGTGAAGACTTCTGTTGCATCTCCTCCAATCTGAAAGTCGACTAGAGGCCACTTCATAAATCCAAGAAGCCTGTTCACTCAATCTTATTGTAACAGATGAATTTCCGAAAAAAAATGGTTTTCTTACAAATCGAAATTTTCGTATTTTGAGTTAATAAAATTTCCTCCTCTGTTAATTCATTCTGAATTAATAGTTTTAAACAAAGAGTTGACACTTGAAAATGGTCATGTATAATTAAATAAGAACTTTTACACTACTGAGTGCTCTGCTGGAAGCTTCCTATTGAAACAATTTGCTTAGCATTATGCAGTGGCTCACCCCTTCAGTCATGACACTGCTTGATGGAAGAAAACCAAAATATGCTCTGTCTTACCAACTCCATTTTCAGAAACTAGAGATGAATTCCAGAGCATTTTTACTGTAATTGTGGTATAATAAATGTAAGGTACTATATCCACTTAACATGTGATATGGTATAAATCTTTCATTTAATCTACATTGGCAGACATATAAAAAAAGAAAAATATGTCAAATTTTAAATATTTCATTTTTGAAACTACTAGCTAACAGTTGATTTTAGATTAGTATTAGTCACAGGCTCTTAAATGGTTATATATTTACCATCCAGAAAGTTTATCCATTTATACCCAATACAATTAAATAGTACTACTTCATGAAAAATTTAGCCACAGTCACACTTTTGGGAGCTACGTGCTGCTGAAACATAACGTCTCCTTCTTTCTTATTATAAGCACTAGTTTTGAACCAATTTAGACTCTGAAAAATTCTAAAGATGCTATTTAGGAGACTTTCATAACATTCAGTGAGTTCTGAATTAACATGATCATGAAGCAGTATTTCAGAATAAAAAGCACTCTAAAAAGCAGCATTCTTCACATTTATTTCTTGAAAACTAAAATCAATCATGCTAACCGTCAAGTTAGTTTCTTATATATAGTACTCATGCCTTGTGTCACATATATAATACACTATATGTTTTTCTCTGTTTTCTTAGAGAAATGAAAGCATTTAAGGAAGAATCTCCAAGCAAGCAGAAATCTAATAGACCTTATTAAGGCAAAATAGATAGTGTCATTCAGGTCTGAAAGATGATGTAAGCTGAATACTTACAGCTTCTCATCTCAGTACTTTGCAGAAACATGGTCCTGCATCCCTTTAATATCAGGAGCTCTACTGAAGCAGAGAAATATGATGCTTTTCCCTGAATCAAGTATGCAACCTTTATAACACCAGTGGGAGAAATAACCTGTCGGATCTACTGAATACATTCACTATCTTTTAAAGAGACAGTCGAAGAATCAGTATATTCTGGTTTCAATAAATCAGAAGGCTACTTTTTTTCTTTTCACAAATAGCAAGCACGACTTAGAACAAAGCTTATTCCTTCTTTCCAAGAAACAAGCTGATTTTCATTAAGAGTAAAAGCCATCTCTTAAAAAACACTTGCAAGCATTGTGAGTATGGCAACCTTTGCATTCTGATGCACTGAACAGCAAATGGTTTATAGTTTGGTTATCTTTTTAAATGCAAAATTATGCAACAGGATTATTATTCATTGTTTGCATTTAACCCCTTGGCATTCACATAGGACTGTAGGTGATTTTACAATTTTTTTCTTTTCGATAGACTGCAGTTCCTATTGTCCTGCTACAGCCTATTACAGTTCATACATCTCAAGTGACATCTTTCTCCTGTCAACTTTTTGAGTTTTTAGAATGCTGATGATGCAAATACAAGCAGACAAGTGTATAATTAACTCATAACTTCAGTACTGACAATTCCTTTTCTGAATTTTTAAAGAAGTATTTCAGAGCTTTGCTTTCAAAGCCTCACAATGAGCATCTGGCAAAATATTTAAGTATGCACTGTGTTGTGCTTGTCATTACACTTTGTCATGCTTTCCAGTTTTAAACAATGAGAGCTAAAATAACTTTGTCGTCAGATTTTTATCATTACACACAAACACACATGAACATGCACACAAAGCATGTGACAGGCATTAATTATCTTCACAATAATCTTCATACTAATATTGCCCTAGAGGTCTAAGTTAACCAACGTGTACCATACCATCAGGTGGCACAAGCTGTAAGCTCCCATGAAATCACTGAACCCAAAATACCGGGCAACTGTTTCTTGATAGGAAAAGCAAAAAGTTACTGAAATTTGTGTTAAAAGCACTCTCTCCATTATGACATACTGCAGTGCAATGCCATTGCCACTGTCCATGAAGAAGTTTTCTAAGAATCTGTCCTGGATTTCCTTTCAGCACTGCTTATGGGATTTTGATCTTCAATGTGTTGTTCTATAACCTACTTTAAAAAATAAAATGGTATCAACTCATGTGTCTTCTCTAAGGGATATAAAACGCACAAGATATTCTTTCACTGTGCCTAAAATTTCTAGAAGATTCATAAAATTCCTACTAAATCATACATTTATGAGTTAAATTTTATTTTATAATTCATTTTTTTATTTATCTTATGCTCTTGTTCTTATGTATGTGAATATCATTATAGTAGATTATCAAGCAGCAGCAGCAGAGAACTATGAGTTGTTAGTCTAGGACTGTGTTTACAAAAAGTAAACTAAGAGGCAATCTGCATTAAAAAGTATAATGGACTATTAATGACCAGAATGCCATACACCTAACACAGCTGCTGTGCATTGCATTGCTTCAACTGATTTAAGCAAATTGATAGTATCAGAACAATGTGTGTTGAGATAATTCAGTAAATTTAATCATCTCATGATCACTAAAAATTTTCGGCCATGTGGTCCAATTATATCTCGTACTGCACTTCCACAGACCACACTGTAATGGAAAAAAACCCAAGTTCATTTTATAGCCCTTCTCATTCATATTTAAAATAAATGCAAAAATTTTAAATATTATTCACCAACACTTTTATGGCTTTATGCAAGGTGATGCTCTCACAACACTCTTTCTTATTTGTGAATGACTGAAACGGCTTCTCTCCTGGGCTTAAATTATGACAGGTTGAAAGACATAAAGCTATTATAATTTGATGACTTAACGAACCATCATTCCTCATGATTCAGTTATCTATTTAAGTCTTGAGCCGGATCACAACAGAAGTTATTGGAAGTACACCTGAGCTAAACAATCAATCCAGACAAGCAATTATTATGTCTCTATCTTTGGCATTATATCTTCCTTAAAGGCATGAAAAAGTTGAGTTGTCCAAAATACTCTGAAAGCTTGAACAAACCAAACTTGGAGCAATCTTGCTTTCTCAGAGTTGATAACCAAGCAGAAGGTTCAGAATCAAAAGTGCTGTGCAGAAATACAGATCTATCTCCTATTAGTATTGTCATATTTAGATAAAACTCTTAAGGTAACCACCCTTGTCCACTGTTCTGCTGCTGTCAAAAGGAAATGCAACTTTCAAAAGGAACCAAGGAAGATAAGAGGCAAGCAGACTGGCAAGCTGTAAGCACAGTGGAGAAAAAACAGGAGTCAAGATAATCACTTCTCCCCCTACCTTCCCCACCTGTGCCTGAGCCCAGTTTCAGCCATCTCATGCCCTCAGATCCCCCTCCTCCCCATCCCCTACTTCCACCAAAAATAAGATATTCAAGAGTTGAACCCAAACATGGGAGTCACCCACTCTTTTGAGCCAAGTATTTGAAATGAGACAGATTTTACAAGTTGGGTTGGTCTTAGACACATTTTACGATCCCAGACCTTGGGCACCAAACCTTGGTAATCACAGGAAATCTGAGCAGACAATGCTGAGTTCTAGCTCCCTGTCACAAACAAAAAAGACAAAAGTGAAGGAGGTCTGCAGCTGCTCCTTAATGCCCTGGCTGAGAGACAGATGTCACAACGTGCTGTTACAGAAAGCCCTTACTTATCTTGCCTTCAGTACAGCTCACATCACACAACCCTAAAGAAAAAAAGTCAGCCCATCAGCAATCTCTTCTTCATAACACAGTCCTGGCCATCTTCAAAAAGCAGATCAAACAGTCAGTTTGTCCCCATCCTCAGAGAGGTGACTGACATCTGTGGCTGTTCTGGTGTCCCTCATCCTGTCCTGCTCCCTCTCATACCAAGGAGCTGCTGCTGCTCTTGGCACCCAGCCTCCTGTCCTTTCTTTAAACTGCATGGTTCTCAATGAGAAAGACAGAAGACAGAGACAGAAGTTGCCATGCATGATTGTGCTACGAATGGTGCTTCAAATGAGTGATTTTTGCCACTGACCAAGCCCATAATTTCTTTTTATCTTCTTCCACACTTAGTATAAAAAATGTTAGCCTCAACACTTCAGGTCTGACAAAGTTACAAGCAATTGAGGACTGAGTCTTATGTCACATGGCCTCAATCATAAGCAGCATTTCGAGCTTTGTTCAGAACAATACACTCGTGGTCATTCAAGAAACCTCATGATGAACTGAAGAAACCAAGTTCTCTAACTCCCATGCTCTGCCAGAGACATTTCTAGCTCAATTTATGATTATTTAAAACTATGAAAACCAGCAAGTGCCTGACAGATAAGATCATATGCTCCCTCAACTGCACTTGTTGAAACTTTTTTCATACAACAGGACGAACTGATTCCTTGGAAAGCTTTTTCTTTCATGCTTTAAAATGTAGTGATTTGAAAAAATTCCAGTGCAAGCAGAGAGGATAGGCAAATTTTATGTTATGAAATAAGCCCAATATTATTTGGCATATGCAATTTATGCTTCTGGTCATTGCCTCAGAAAGATTGTAGGGGAAAGTTCCTAGTTAAATACACCCTGTTTTACTCATTTGGAAATAGCATTATAGACCAACAATTATTGAAGCTGGTTTGGGATAGGAAACAGATGACCAGTAACAGTGGAGAGAGCTGTTAATGCTCTGTTGTTTGTGTAACTCTGGCCTCAGCCTTACTTAGGGTACACTTACTGGGTTTTTTATAGAAATGCCTACTGACTCAAGTCACCTTCTCCCCTCTAACTTGAAAGTTTGGAGCTGTTCTGAGTTATGTCAGCCCCTCGCCCAAAGACAGGTTAATGTCAGAAAGCCAGAAGCTGCTGTTAGTGTGGCAAGAAGTGAAGTTCCCTTGAATGCCTCAGCAGCAGTCTGCCAACCACAGCACCACACTTACGTCCTCTGAGTCCTAGTTAAGTCATAATGTACTGCTGATGGGAGGATAAAGCAAAAGCAGCTCACAGAAGGGACAAGATCGGAGGTAGAAAGATGGCTCTCTTGAAAGTAACTCCATTAGAAAAGTTCTCACCTAGGGAGCCCTTACAGAAAAGATGAATAAGAGACTCATCGTCAGGAGAGTTTATATGTGCTTTACATAAGCTCCATCATCCCTTCCAGCTTGTTTTTCTACGACCCCACCTATCAAGTGATCACTTGCTTTTCCACTATGATTGATTGCACTTCAGCTGAAACACTGAGAGAAGGCTCAGGGTAATAGGTGGTTAAAAAAGAAACAAAAACTGAACAGGTACATGGTGAAAGAGATAGATAGACTCTTGTTGACAAAGAACTGGGAAGACTGCAATTTCTGCCATCAAGGGACCTCTGCTGATGCTGTCACTGAACACTTACCATAACAGATCTCAGCAATTGATAAAAGTTCCTTCACAAAGATCCTTTCCCCCAAATCTAAGAGAACATGCCTGAATGAAGAATGCCTCAAGAACTCAATAAGAGGCATTCTCAAAGAAGCCACTGAGAAACCCCTTGTTAGTGTGGAAATAACACTCTGACAGGCAGACTGTTCTGGCAGCAAGAGGAAAGGGGGAAGTGGAAGCAATCCCTCATCATTTTCCAAACTTAAAAGACAGAAAAACTCCAACCTCAGTCATTTCGATATGTGATGGAGAAGCACATTCCCCAGGATGACAGGCTTTAAATTAACATATTCACAGTATGAAATTGTCTCTGCTCAGTGGCTCTTTGAATGCAGCACAAAAGATAAACAACATGCCCAGTGCAATCAGCATTCAGAAATTAGACAATCATGTGAGTACAGGTACCTAGCCAGTGCAGCTATTTTACCATGTCTTTAAATCAAACACAGAGTAACAGCACTAAACACCCATAACTGCACAGCTAATTATTCCTGGCTGCAGCTGACTGTGACAAGCAGGTTGTGAGACAATAGTTCCCTTCTAATTGAATAGTCAGAGCAACAAGGCTGAAAAAATCTTATATTCAGAGAGTATCAGCAATCAAACACCACCTGCCGTTCTCACATTGTGTTCACATGTGTGCTAAGCAACCACAATGGCTGTCACTTGCAATTACTAGGTTTGAACATCTTCACAAAGTACTGAACAAGGGAAAGTGATGTCACATTCCCGAGTTTCAGAAACCACCAGGCTGGTTTTTCAGAAGTATTTACACCAAATTCTAGAGGCTTTTTCATGTTTCCTTAGTTGTTGCACGTACAAATGCAAACATCATTTTGCCTTCTGTATGTACATACAAAAATTACTGAAATGGCAAGATCAGTGTCAGTCACACAGAAACTGTACCATGTTTCAAAGATTTTTAACAGAGCAGGTCCTTAACATTTCCTCATTAGAATAAAAACAACTTGAAAGATGCAGCCTGCCTCACTTTCTAGCAGTTAAATTCAGTGTTGACTGTATGTGGAGGTCTGCACAACCACAGACAGACTGCAACTCAGGAAGCTCCTGTTCTGCAGAACCCAAATCAAAATAATGGCCTTTCCCCTCCTGTGCAGCACACATTTCCATTTCTTCTTTCAGTTTATGTAGAACAGAATATAAAGTTTATGATTTCAGTTTTTTGTTGTTTTTTGTTTGTTTGTTTGTTTGAAAACTCTTAAAACAGCAGGGAGCCAAAAGAATACCCACCAGTAAGCAAAATGTTCTCTCAACATTCACAACTGGATTTATTTCTGCCTTTTTAGAGGAAAGTAACAATATCAGACAAGTGATGTAGTAAGTACTCTTCCTGTTCTTAAATACCTGGAAGGAAGAACATGTTAAGCACAAACAACATCCCTTCTCTTGCTTGGTGCTTATCTGCTAACTTCTGCAGCAGAGGCCAACCTCCAGACTCTGCTTCCCAATGGGGAGTATATAAAGCTGTAAGCATGGTGTGCCTTCTTTACTGAAAGCACAAATCTGCTCTACCATGAGCTAGTTACTTCTGGAAATCAGCAGCGTCTGCTTCTGAAACTGAAGAGCTGCAGTAGTGTCATACTGAGATCAGGGACTACATCTTAAGTTCAGAACTGTGAGAGACTGCCATAGACTGATGGGGTCAAAGGAAATGACTCCTCCTCTACAGCTCTTGGGAAACCTTTGCTGGTTCTACGTTTCATACCTTAGATCTGTGTTCATAAAAAGCTGATCCTTTAGTGGCAGACTAAACCCTTTGGCGTGTGATGAAAGTTCAAAATTCAAATCATGTAGCTTGGTGACTCCATCTATTTCTAATTATAGATTAAACAGAACAAAACCTTCACAATGACCACCGAGTATGGGAACTGCAAACTTCAATAACGTAGAAAAGCAGTATCAGGTCAAGACACATGCATTGAAGAATGTACTTGACAGATGGGAATTAACGTCCGCAGCAAACTACCTCAGAAGGGGCAGGTTTGAGCTGAATTTTTAGGTAGGGAAAGAAGTACCAGAAGAAGTATCTTCAGGCCTTTCCAGAGCATACCAAACCTCACTGAATCAGAGGCATTCCTGCGAATCACTGCAGCATACTGATCAGGCACAAAGCTGCCAAACTTTAGGAAACTTACCCACGGAGATACTGCATCTTTTCAAAGGTTACCTGAATTTAAATCTCTCAAACCTGAAAATGAAGCCATCAACAACAGAACAAGCCTTTGAAAGGTAAAATGTATACCATGAGTATACACAGTACATTGAAATTACTTTTGTAAAAAGTCTGTCAAATATTCTTCCAATCTCCCCTAAAGCTAGCAACCACCACTCTCAAATTAACCAGAGACTGGAAAGATTCCCCCTTCTCCTGAGTCGAGTGTTTACCATCAGCAGCTGGAAGGTGTCTGTCAGCAACCTCGAGTACCGTAGGACCTGGAAGGTGCAAACAGGCTGACGCACAGCAAATATGCCCTTTTCCATTGTTTTCCAGTGCTAAAGACTATGCACTGTACATAAGATCATTGTGAGAGGCTTATCTTTTATTTACTTACCTTTTACAAAAGTTGTTTTTTGGGCAAGGAGAGGGCTAGGCATTTTCGGTAAATACCTAATGTATGATAAAAAGTAAAATTGATATCCATGCATCTCTCAGGTACTTCTGTTTGCTATGCCCAATCTCAGCACAAGCTTTAATGCAAGGGGAAAAAAGGTGATGGCCTTTGTCCTTTGTTACAAGGGCAGTAAAAAAACAGGAATAAGTGATGATTTAATTGCCTAATTCTGGTACAAACTGCCAAATCTCAGAGCACCTGATAAAAACATGCAGACTCTCTGCTGAAGGGGAGTAAGAATCTGCATGAGAAACAGAAGGTAGCTCTTTCCTCCCTCACCTTTCATGTACCTTGCTTTGCCTCTGGGAAAGCTGTGTCAGACTCCAACAGCAGTGCAGTGAGCTCAGCCCTAACCCCTCTCCATTAGCTATTTTTATTTCCTCTCTCTCCCCTTGCCACTCCCAACTAAGAAAGAAAAGTTATTACCTTCTTTAAACTGGTTTGACCAGCTGTCAAACAGATGTGTCATGAGGCAGCCAGGAGTGGGAAGGGTGAGGCTGCAGGGAAAAAAACAAACCATCTGGGGCCACAGGATACAGTTAAGGAAAAAGCTATATTCAATAATAGGCATTTAAAATGTTTCCATTCTTCAAATTAATTTAAATTGAAAATCTTTCTAACCTCCAGTCCTAGAAACTCTAAGAAAAAAAGCACTGCTTGGTACAACTGCAGCAAAACAGGTGCTATACTGAACGCTTCATACCAGTTTACGGCACGTTTTAGCAATACTCACATTTCTGCACATCATTTCTCACATATTTCTCATGTCTACACATAATACTCACTCTTCCCAGCTCTTTATCTTCAAGTGCCAGCACCCCAGTGCTTTCTGTAAAGAGCTTTACTTTAACAACAGGACGAGGGTGAGTAGTGGTGAAATCCCCTTGAGTTCCCCACCTGCAACAAATAAAAGAACAGAATTTAACTGGGGCTGAGAACAGGCCTGAAGGTGATAAGACTGTAATCTTTTGTACAGAGTATTTATGAATGCACTCCTAGAACTCAATTTCCAAACTGTTGGGGGGAGAGGGTATGATAGAGAGGGCAGGTTTATATTTCATCATCCAAGATAAAATATCTACATGGGAAATTGGCTTTTCTCTGTAAGAAGCCAAATATTTTTTTTTTTCTGTATGACTCTTCTCATAAAAAATACTTAAAAGAGTTAAAATTGAAAAAAGATTAGTTAAAAGTTAAAGATTAGTTACTGACAAAACCCAAAAAGAGAGATCTTTGTTCTATTAAACATCTATGGCAGTGTTTAAGGCCAAGCTGCACAGAGCCTTGGGTGACATGGTCTAGGGTGAGGGGTCCCTGTCCATGGCAGAGGGGTTGGAACTAGATGATCTTAAGCTCCTTTCCAACCCTAACTATTCTATGATTCTCTATGATTCTATGTTCACGATCTTGTGCACACAAGTCAAATTAATTCAGCAAAGAATCATCTCTTAATTCTAAAAAGAATTGCGTTTAGGTTACCAAACTACACAGAAATTAAGAGACTCAATCAGAGAAAGCTTTATATTTTATGAGATGTTACAACTTAGTATAAGCATGTAGGAAAAATCATAGAACCATAGAAACACAGAATAATTAGGGTTGGAAAGGACCTTAAGATCATCTAGTTCCAACCCCTCTGCTATGGACAGGAACACCTCACAATAAACCATGCCACCCAAGGCTCTGTCCAGCCTGGCCTTGAACACCGCCAGCAATCGAGCATTCACAGCTTCCCTCAGCAACCCATTCCAGTGCCTCACCACCCTTACACTAAAGAATTTCTTCCTCAGATCCAATCTAAACTTCCCCTGTTTAAGTTTGAACCCATTGCCCCTTGTCCTCTCACTACAGTCCCTCATGAAGAGTCCCTCCCCAGCGTCTCTACAGATCTACCCTTCAGATATTGGAAGGCTGCTAGGAGGTTTCCACACAGCCTTCTCTTCTCCAGACTGAACAGCCCCAACTTTCTCATCCTATTTTCATTCTGCTGCTGCTGAACCCAGGACACTAACCAAAAACATATTTCATACCACAACACGTCATAACCAGTACGTAAACTGGGGGCAGTTACCCGGAAGGGCGAGATCACTATTTGGGCTGGGCTGCATATCAATTGGCTGGCGGTGAGTGGATGTATTTTCTTCCCTTGTTATTTCCCTTGTCATTATTATTATTGGTGGTAGCAGCAGTGGTTTGTGTTATAGCTTAGTTACTGCACTGTTCTTATCTCAACCTGTGGGAGTTACATTCTGTTGATCCTCCTCCCCATCCTTCTGGGAGTGGGGGGGGAAGGGGGGGGGGAAATGAGCAAGTGGCTGTGTGACTGAGTTGTCAACTGGGCTTAAACCACAAAAGTTTGATGATCTTCAACCATAAGCCCAGTCTTTCCACCATGTTTACACTGCTGTCAGAGGTACATGTGCTGATATTGTAATTAGTGACAAACTCCTTTGCCAAAGTTGATTTTCCTTTACTGCAAAAGTATCCACTACCAGCAAAGAGGTGGATGTTTATTTTAGTTAAAGATTTATCACTGTGTCACAGAACCCTCTCTGAGGAAATTTATTTTTCTACTTCACTTTGAACACATTTCATATGCTTGAAACAGAAGCAAATTTCTCTCTGAGGTTTTCCACTCTAATCACAGTCTCTTGTTAGTCAAAACTTTTCTTTATAAGGTCTTAAATCCCCAGTCTTCAATGGGAGTGAATGTTTTAGAATTTATTATTCTAAGCAAACATCTAGAAATTTCATTTCATCCCTATTTACTGGAACATTTTCTTTCTGACAAAACAGCAAGTCCACAGATGCTTCCTTTTTGCATCTTTCTGGGTTTGACTCTTGATTTAAATCTATCTCAACTGGCTCCTTAATACCTCATTAAATCACCTTAAGAGGTCTTCTACAAGAGTTTCCTTATTTCCTATCCACACAGAGAGTAGCTACAGAGCTAGAGTGAGCAGCAAGATGCACCAAAACCAGTTTGTTAGGCATCTGAATGCTCCACAGCATTAAGATTTACCAGCACATTGTGGAACTGGGCTGGAAGTGCAACGTTGAGGTCTCCATAACATCTCCATGTCTCAAATATTTCAAGAATCTATACCAACTTTGTTACTTCTACTTTGTTTAGAAACATACTTTAACTGCAGAGAAATAAGCATGTATAATCCTCAGGTTAGAAATCATACTGTGCAAGTCATGAGATGGAAGGCCAGGAAACAAAAAAGACAGACGATAGAGCTCCTCCCTGACACATCTGACTACAGTGATACTTAAATCTAGTTCAGAACACCTTAAATCCAGGTCTGAAACATTCTGCTGTTAGTGAACTATCACGTGAACATGGAATTTATGAGGTATTGCATATTACTAACTACAACTGCATATATACAGATAGAAAAAAAAAAAAAGATGGCAAGCAAGCCGCTGTACAAGTTACCCCACAGCAATCTGACAATAAATCTTTAATTTAATTAGAAGGCTCCATTCAGCCAAACAAAAATAGAGTTAAATCCACAGTTATCTGATTTTGGCTTTTTTATTGAGATTCCCAAAGAGAGTGTTAGTTGATACTAATTGCTGCTTGTTCTTCTCCATTAATAACAGGACAAACATCATAAGCATTTCCTTTTCTCTTATAAGCACAAAAATATCCATCCGTCTGGCAATGATTGACACCAGGATGAAATCATGACCTTAACACTAACAGCTGTCTCATACAATTCAAAGGCATGCTTATTTTCTGATGTCTGCACAACTTACAAAAACATATGAACATTCCATCTTTTCCCTTTAATGAAAGCTATTGCAAAAGGATGTCAAAATGTTACTGCACAAGCAACAGAAGTTTATTATGCAGCATGAAGGATTTAATAGGGCAATATTCATTACTTATGTGCAATATTACTTTCATATATATATATATTTATATCTTCATATATATATGTATATTTTCTCCATTACATCAGTGGAATCTGGAGTTCATGTTTGAAACTACAAGGGAAACTGTTTGTTTGTACCTTTTTATAATGCTTATAATGGGGTTTAGGTTGCAAAAAAATGACATATATTTATTTGAAAATTGCTCATTATTTTGATGGAAATGCAAGGAGCATTATTTCCTCCATCAGAGCACATTAAACTGCAGCTGAAAAGTAATGTATAAAGAAAGTTTGAAACAAATTTAATCTTTACATGTCTTAACTGTTCTTCCCTGTGCTATTGTGATCCTTCTATTTTATACAGAAATCTTGTTGAGAACTGCATATCTGTTGTTTTATAATCCCTACTATAAAAACACTGACACTTTGCATAAATACTTTCAGGCTGTCAGCTAGTGAAGGAACATTAAAATAGTAATGGTTTTAATGCATCAAAATCTTCCTAAGACTACAAAATATATATATGAGAAAGATAATTTGCCCTACAGAGATGGATGACAGTAGGAAGAAGTACAGAAAAAAGGGACATTTTGGTATAAGGTTGGAAGGCCACGTAATTGCCTGCACTACCTTTCATACCACCCAAGCAGGGTCTGCAATACTGTCCCTCCCTCACCCTTTTTTTCTCTTTACCATTTTTCATTTATTTCCGACTCCATGGGAACTTCTGACTCAGCATGCTAGCAGTTTGAAATGCAGACTAGCAAGCTATCTCTTGAGCACTTCCCTTATAGAAAAGTTGGGTGTTCAGCACTTGTGCCTGTATATATAAGTAACTCAGCATTCAATTTCTGACTGCATGTTCAAGTCACTGTCTAGTCTAGTCATGCAGAAAATGTCATATATTTCCTCCTCATTGTGGATTCACCAGAAAAGTTAAAGACTTTTGGGGTAGTTGTTACAAAACATTGGCAGCCCTTTCTTGGAACTCTGCTCTGAAGAACAAAAAATTCCAAATGGATCCTTACTTCAGCAAAAGCAAGGATATGGCGTTTTGATGAATACGCTGCATTGTAAAGCTGCTTTAGACTAGATTAATATGAAAGGAAGAAAAGAATGATCTGTTCATATGGTGTTTTTTTCAGGGTTGACTTTTGGTAAAAATAACTGAAATAAAAGAATTAACAGAGCTCAAAATTCTACCCATTTATCGCAGAGAGTTAGGCACAATAATGTATTTCTTTTTAAACATAAAACATTTTTTAGAATCTGAAAAGAATGACTTGTTAAAAAAAGGCAAAATTATTAATAGTTTTTCTTTAAAAATGTGTCTAATGCAAACCTGAAAGGAAAACCAAAAGATGGGTTCAATGCATATTAAGCAACTAAGTGAAAACACTCATTTAGGCTTCCTACACTAAAAACACTCATTTAGGCTTTCTACACTGAAAATGAGGAAAGTGCATTCTGACACTACAGAGTGGTATTATGACAAGTATTGTCATCACAAACATAAACCGGCATGAATAAATTATTACCTAGCCTTGCTTTCCCATCTGACTTTCAATACAGGCAATCAAGACAAGTCAGGGTGAAGATTTTAAGTGGTGTATAACAAGGCTGACACACTGCCAAGTCCCAGGAACCACTGCGACATATTGTGTGAAGAATTAGCGAGAGGCGTTAATTCCTGTTTCCCACTGAGCTTCAAACCCATCTGGGGGCTGGTGATGGACACCAAGGCCAGACATGAGCATCTATGCTTTTGAAATTTCTATATCTATATTTATTTAGATATTGCCTTGATAAAGATAATTCTGAATCCATCCCAATATTGTTAAAAGTTGCAAATCCTATTTATTTCATGTTATTTAGTATTTGTGCAACATTTTAAGCCTTCAAAGTGTTGTACAAATGCTGATAAACTGACAGTTCTTCGATGAAGCGGATAGACGTCACCTCAGTCTAAAGATGTGGGAAAACACAAAATTGACCTATCTGAGCATGCGTCGTTTCTCAGGGAAGACCTAGTGTCATGGATTCAGCAGCAGCAGTCATTTTTCTTTAAGTAGTAGCTGGTGAGCACTGTGTTTTGGATTTTCAGCTTGGGAACAGTG